>JASDQU010248682.1:5768-18180 GCA_032191745.1 Picea mariana
ATTAAAATTCAACATTTACAACTCGAGTTGTAACTTGACTTGACTAAACTTAGCATGCCAACTTGCCCTTGAGACTTGGCTTATGCATGGCATGCTAATTCAACATGCAACTCGACATGCATGCATGCAACTTGACATGCAACATGACATGCATGCATGCAACTTGACATGCATGTAGCTCGACATGCAACATGCAACATGCACCATGCAACTCGACTTTGACCACTCGAACTAGACATACAACTTGACTTTTACAACTTGAGTTTGACAACTCAGACTAAACATGCAAATCGACTTTTACAATTTAGGCAACTCAAAATTCTTTTCATGGTGGATAATGTTACACTTGCCAATGCACCAGATCAATACATTTACATTAGTTGCATAAGGAAGATTGTTTGTTTCTAGCTCATAGGAATTGTACATTCAACCTAACTTTTGCTAGATGCCTCGACTTTTGCTCATGACTCACAAGGCTTGACTAGGCTCACAGAGGTTGTACGTTCCCTCTGACTTTTGCACTAGTCTGTCTATGCTCACAGAGGTTGTACGTTCTCCCCTGGCTTTTGTGCTAGACTGTCTATACTCACAGAGGTTGTACGGTCCCCCCGACTTTTGCATAGACTTACATCTTGACTTTTGTCTTAGTCTTAGAAGGCTTCTTCCTTTGCCTTGTCTAGACTCACAAGATCATATAACATCTTGTTCGTCTTGACTTTTGGTTTGACTCACAGAGGCTGTACATTCCCCCTGGCTTTTGTCAATACCTCACAAGACTGGTTGAGTCTCCAAATCTCCCTAGCTAGCCTAAGGGTGGCCCACATGGCCTCTCATTGGAAAATGACTGCCGATGCTGCCAAATTTAACATGCATGACCAATCTAGGATAATGGTTGCCTGATGCTTATCTGGGCCACTCACCACTAGCAAAGCCCTGTGGATGAGTGAGTCATTCTGCTTTGGTCATATCATCACTAACATAGCCCCGTGCATGATCAATCTAGGAAGAATGTCTCTCCGAACCTTGAGAACATCAACATACTTGGGCCATTCACCACTAGCAAAGTCTCGTGAGTGAATGAGTCATTCTCCCTTGGTCATATCAACACTAGCATAGCCCCGTGCATGATCAATCCGGGAGAACGTCTGCCTGATGCCATCAACATACCTGGGCCATTCACCACTAACAAAGTCCCGTGAGTGAATGAGTCATTCTCCCTTGGTCATATTAGCACTAGCATAGCCCCGTGCATGACCAATCTGGGAGAATGTTTGCCCGATGCCATCAACATACCTGGGTCATTCACCACTAGCAGAGCCTCGTGAGTGAATGAGTCATTCTCCCTTGGTCATATCAGCACTAGCATAGCCTTGTGTATGACCAATATAGGAGAACGTCTGCCTGATGTTGAAATGCGCATCACTAGCCAAATCAACATGGCTAATCCTATGTATCCTCCTCCTCAGCCAAGTCAGCATGGCCACTCTGGGAGGATATCTGCAATCTACTTATTTGTGGATAAGTACTGGAGCTTCACTGCTCCCTTCTGTACCATGTCTCAGATGAAGTCCTGCAAGAAGCTTTTGAAGTTACACCACTTCACGACTTGCAACACTAGCTGTGACATACTTCGTTTCTGCTATATTGAGTGCTACAAAAGCCAATTCCAGCTTATCCCGGAAATCGTAACTGATTCCAAGCTGAAGCAACACCCTGAGGTGCTCAATCTGTCTACCGCACTCCCTGCTCAATCAGAATCTGTATATCTCTTCAGCCTCACTTCATCACCCGAGACAAACCATATCCAACTGTACCATGCTTCGCTGCCACCCACTGGAACTGAACTGCCTTGGCTTCAACCAAATACTAGCTCAGGGTGCTCACTGCAAAGCAAATATCTGGCTTGACATTAACTAGGTACATCAAGGATGCAATCAACTGCCTATACGTCGTGAGATCCACCAAATCTTAATCTGAAGCAGAATCACTCAACTTCTTCAGATTTGTCATCATAGGTGTAGTCATGGAACTAGCAGTCCATCATATCGAATCTCATTAGTATCCCCTAAATGAGGAAGATCTCATATGATCTCGTGACACCTCTAATCCCATAGTACATCCGACCAAGATCCTCCATCTCGAACTCTGAGGCCAACTCCCTCGGTCACTGAAGTAGGCTTTGCTATCTAGTCTATCTAATTGGCTGCTCCCTTTGTGACTAAGACAAAATCCATACACAGTCCTCCTGATTGGATGCCTCCTCTGTCACTGTAGCAAGGTCTACTGAAGTAGGAGATTTCACATCTCCTCGAAGGCTCCTCAAATCATGACACCTGTCAGTCAGTCCTGGAAAATTTCTCTCTCCCACCTGGATCTGGGGCGGGGGGACTCCCTCTGAATAATCGACTCTCTCTTGAGTCAACTGAATCTCTCTGAGATCAGGCTCACTCTGTACATTCTTGGTTATAACCAAGCTCATCAAGTATCCATCGATCCTGGAGTACAATGCTCCCTCTGAAACATGACTCCCTCTGAGTTTATACAATCTCTGGAGCCATCTGCTCCCTCTGAAACATGCTCCCTCTGAGTCTATACAATCTCTGGGGCCATCTGCTCCCTCTGCATCTTCTGAAGTCTGATCTCCAATGAACTGTCCTGGGAGGCTGCTACTCCCTACTGGATCCTGAGGGATGACTCCCTCTGTACTCTAGCTTCCTCTGAATTGGTACTAGTTGGGGCCGTCTGCCTCACCACTGGTGGAGCCACCTGCTCCTTACTATCAATCTCCATGTGAAACACTTTGTATCCCACAAAAAATATCCTTCTTTTCAGAAGGTTCTAACTTCGTCTTCTTCTCCTTCGGTATATGGATGTATACTATCATGTATACAACTCCATGTCTGGATAGCCTGCTCCATGTCTCAAACTAGAGACCATCTAATTTGTTGCCTCTTGCAACCGTCACTATAGCTCCCTCTCAGAGCTATCACTTGTGACCTGCCCGGAACAAGCGCAATAAAAAAAATAGTAGACAAGAATAATGTTCTTATGATAAGGAAACATGAACAACACTTTTCTAGTGTTGTTACCAATCATTCCTCTGTGTTAACTTGCCCTGGACAAAGATAACAACAAAGAACATCTCCTAGAAGAGATCAATTTCTATCTTGTAAATAAGTGCATCATTAGTACTAAACAATGAGCATTTACACAATGATCATTGTATTAACAAAATTCAAAACATTTGATAGCAAAAGTACTTCGCAGTAATAGATCTCTAAAGATTGTTGTCCAGGTTACAATATTTATTTAAGATGCAACAATATAAAAATATCAAACCTGATATGCAAACCTGGAGTCTTAATTGCTAGGTAGGGTGCGCTATTCCTCTGAATGCACTAGATCCAATGATCCCTTTGGGTCATTGCTTGGACAAGGTCCCTTGTACATCCCCTGCAAACACCCTCATACCCTGCTAAATGATATAACTTGGAAACAAATATAAGTGCATACCTCTGAAATTTGTAGCACCGTCTAGGTTGTCTTCTAATCTCAAGGTTTGCTCAACTGGCAACTGGCAACTGACAACTGGAAAATGGCAACTGCTACTGTAACTGGCAATTGCAACTGGCAACTACAACTGTAACCGTCAACTGGCAACTGCAACTACAACTACAACTGGCAACTGCAACTGCAACTGTATAGTGGAAGTATTTCAACTAGCTCCGAAACCATGTTGGCGTTTTACGATTCTCAACTCTTGATAGTTATTGCCTTATAATTAATAGCGAGATTCACTTGCATACAACAGTTATCATAGAATAAGTATACACTGAAAATCTCAACTATAACAATGCAACGAAAATAACAAGATCTAGAAATATTAACCATGCACAGTAGACACAAGAACACAACACAAGAACACAAGAGTTTATCCTGGGAAACCCAAACTTGGGAGAAAACCCAACAACTTTTCTYTAGAAGAATTYAGTCCAAGATATTACCAGTACATCRCCATCAATAGCTAAAATACCATACAGAGAAGATCCTCCCCAAGGCTAGCATCACCAAGACGTAGCTCCTTAATAATATGACCAAGAATAACCAAGCAATGGCTTCTCCAAGTGTGGCGCACTCTCCAAGATAACCACTAACCCAAAAATAGCGAAACTGCCAAAACTACAGTTGCAATTGCCTTGTGCACATTGCAGAAGGAGTTGTCTGACTGTCCAAATGAAATGAGCTAGTCCTGTATTTATACTAATCTGGGCGCTAATCTGGGGCCGACTTCTTATTTATGGGTCTTCAATTTTGTTATTTTTTTTCCTGTTGCGCCGACTTCTCTTCCCGGGTCTTCAACTTCTTCCTAGGGCTTCTGTAATGTGTAGATGGGTCTTCTTGTACTTTCTTGTGGAGAATGACTGCCCGATTTTGCAAATCTCCAACAATAACTTGGCAATTGTCTATATATGCTGCAAATTGTTTATTGTCTCGTACAAGTACAACAATTACCTTGCAACTCCTAGACCTAGCTAACAGGTGACGAAGATAGGGGGTTGGAGGCTTGGCTAATCTTGCTACTTGGTCCCTTGAGGTCACCAGGGAAGCCTCCCTTGTGGTGGACCTCTAATTTGTTTCTAAACCTACCTACAAATTAACCTATCATTCTTATTTTATTGCAAGATAATGTGTTATTTAAAAATAACTAGACACACACACAACGTTTACCACAACGTACTTGTTTCGGGGGGGTGGATGTTTCTAGGTGTTCCCATTTCAAAAAATTGTACACATTTCCACATTTCATGCAACTTAGACCAGTTGTGTATTGGTCATTTTGCTGTGATTAACGACTTAGAGGAGGACACCCTCCCTCGCTCGCCTTATTGCACTTAGCAATCGATTCCAACCGAGATGAACCTCTTTTCATGCTTAACATTGAGGCTTTGCTCTTAGTTTTAGCATATAGGCTTCTTTGTATATTTGCCTAGTTTCATTCCTTGTTCTTTTGTTCTATGAGATGCTTTAACACTCCCACATTATACTTTGTCTTGTTGTACTTCTCAGTCTGATTGACCTACTTTTATGGTTATTTGTTGGATCTTAATAAATTATCTTATCTTATCTCATCTCAACCCTATGTTTAGTAAGATGGAGAAGATTGTTTGGATTGAAAGCATGTATAATGAGGCACATGAGATCCACATGTTTATCACAAACTAGCACACATCCCAAGCAATCTATCGATAATTCACAAAATCGGAGTTGTTGAAGATACTTGACATTTCTAAGTATATTTAGTTTTTGATATATAATTTGTATTTTGATTTGAAAAATCTATTATTGTAAATTAATTTATTATTGTAGGCAATTTTCATTTTTCATTTATTTTAGACTTGATGAAAGTTGTTGGGATGTGATTTGACTCCCACACCATCACCTTGAAGATGCTTGTGGAGTTGAAGTGACCTTAGCTGGCATGGTTATTAGTGATGTTTGGATTGTGTGGAGGCAGTTTCAATTTGTTAGAGTCCAAACAATTATGAAGCTCATTCTCRGTGATGATTGACAATCTAGGGTGGAGTAGSTTCTACAATTTTGTAAGTTAGTATTGTCCATGATCTTTCACTTTGTGACATAGGTACCTTGCTTGGACAAGGTTTACGATGGGATAGATACCATGCTAATTAAGACGAGGAATCTTATTGATGCATAAGAATAAGGACCCAAGTGAAACATTCTATAATCAATTCAAGGAAATAGTGACCAAAAGATGGAASGAAATGTTCTCATAGATGAGAAGAAGGGCAACAAATAAGGACAAGCTAGTGAAAGTTGGTTATAGGAGAGCCATTAAAGGTGTATATAGATCCTAGAGTTGCATTGGWTCTCTATTGGGAATTATTTTTTTGTAWCTTTAGGTGGTATGTATTTAGGTGGGGATGTTAAGGAGGAGTGAAGGCGAGAAGAACATGGGGCCATTTGAATGGTGGACTAGTATGGCAGGGATACTTGTCATCCTTAGAATTTTGTGATTGGTCTTATATCACAGGTTACTAGTTTCTCTCCAACTATATGGCTTTATCTATTCAGTCAAGTGAAATAGATTGGCAACAAAGAAATTAAGGAACTTGTATTTCTCCATTCCAACCTCCACCTTCTATCACATAAGATACAAGATTACAAGAAGGAGCCTAATATGGTGTGGAACACAAAATTGGAGTTTTCTGACTTGGAAATGTCCCTGAATGCAATGGCTCACCTCTATTTGGCTAAAGAGGACACAAGCTTCTTCTAGTGGAGTCACTGCATTATGATCCAATTTTTCTTTCTTCTAAAATACCCTTTCCCCAAGAGAATATTAATGATGTACAAATTCAATTATGATGTGTTGAAGATGAAGACACACACACACATACATGTAATTGTTATTGACAACATTTAGAGTGATGAGATATGTACCTATTGTTTACCTATGATTCTTAAGAGTCAAGATTTGTTGAATTATATTTCTAGATCATTGTTTATCTATGATGTCTTAAGAATCAAGATGAGTGGAAATTCGAGTTGTTGAATTATATTTCTGGAATCATGAATGGTATTATATTATGTTTCATAGGATTTGTTTTGCATTTATTATGTCTTATATGCATTTTAATATGCGCCATATTAATAAGTATCATATCCAATTTAAAAAAATAAAACTAAAATGTGGGCCGATTAATGATCCATTAGTGGTGTACAATTAATGACATTAATGACAACTAAGGAACCGCTAAACTAAATTTAACCACCGTAACACTAACATCCCCTCTTAAGCCAGGGTCAAAGAAGGAAAGGTAGCGAAATAATACAACCATTTGAGATCGCATGTTGGTCATTAAAGGTGTAAACCATTCACTTATGTATTTTACTAAGTAAAGTTTATATCCCAGCTCCCCTTAATATTCACTTGAGAAAGATGTGGTCAAAAAGGAAATTAGCCAAACAAAAATTACAATAATCCCCACTTAATGTTTCAATGGGTAGGATATTCTCATATACAATGATGACCAATGGTAACATGACATTGACAATGACTAGATGAAAAAATGCTCTCAACGGAGAGTCCATCATAAGAACTGGAGCCCTCCAAAATGACTTCGTACAAACCTCTTTAGAATTGACAAAGCAATCAAGAGTTTGAACGAGCATATACACAAGTAGTTAGAATAGGGAATCAAATCCCACAGTTTTGCCAAAGATTGTTCCAAGTAAGCAAATTAAGAATCTTGACCACACACTTTTTGAGCAAGAGGGTCAAAAGGCTTTGGTAAATTTTTACTATTGTTATTAGGTTATTTCCAAATTACATGAGAATTCAATGCATTTCCAAAACAATAGCATAAAGAGGATCACTGAAAGAAACACAATCACAAGGTACACAACATTTTATCTTGGGAAACCCTCATGGGGAAGAAAACCCAACAAAAACTTCCTCAATAATAGATTCCCAATACAATTTCAAGACTAAGACCAAAACACCAAGAATAAACCAATATTGAGCATGCACCTCTCTTCTCCTTCCTCCTGCAACTGCAACTGCCTTCAAGATATGCGCACTAGATGAGTGAGTGTGAGTGTGTATAAGTGAGGCACCATCCTCACATATAAATACTAGTTGAGGAGGCGCTAGGGTTATGTCTCTTCACTTGGTGGGGTCGACCTCTCCTATAAGTGGTTAAAACCACTTTATTAATACTAGGGGCCGATTTTACAGATACCACTATACAAATATAGTTTGACCAATCCACAAAAGGGGATTTGATCTTATACAAGACTCGACATGATAAATCTGCAAAAGGGGATTTGATCTATAAGATAATAACTCAAATTTAATTAGAATATTCTTCGAAGTTACGATATTTCAACACTCCCCCTTAACGAGAAGGGTATTCTACTGACATGATCCAATATAACATCATCAAGAGAAGGAGAGGGCAACATCATCATCAACATCTGGAACACTGACTGGCACATCTATAAATCATCGAAAGTTTTTCTCATCATCAATATCATCATCGTTTACAGCATGGCGCTGGAGCAATATCATCATCATCATCATCAACATAAAGCTGAAACATCAACATCAATAGCATGAAGCTAGAAAAACAACATCATCAACGACACGAGGCTGGAACATCATCATCAACAACACGAGGCTTGAACAACATCATCATCAACAAGAGGCTGGAACAACAACATCATCAACATGTGGCAACAGAATGAGGCAGGTGTATCAACAACATTTGTGGTACTTTGATAGACCGTCCTTACCGGACCTTCGAGATCTGTCTAGGAATCATAAGATTCTCTAGGATATAAAATCCTAACAAGCTACCACGTGGTACTCTGACAGATCGTCCTTATAGGACCTTTGAGATTTGCTCAGGAATCATAAGATTCCCTAGGATATAAAATCCTAACAGAGCTACCACTATTGACCACAATTGGCATGCTCTGACAGACCGTCCTTACCGGACCTTCGGGATCTGTCTAGGGATGATCAATCCCCTAGGATATAAAATCCTAACGGAGCTACCCGCTGTTGGTCATGATACCATAGTATCATCAACATCACTCCTCCTTTCGAGGGAGGTCCTTTTGGACAACACCAAGCTTGTCTCGAAAGTACTCAAACTTCACACGAGACAGAGGCTTGGTCAACACATCCGCAACCTGCTCATCTGTGCAACATATTGGAGCTTTACAGCGCCCCTCTGCAGCATATCACGAATGTAGTGATACCAGATCTTTATGTGCTTGAACTTATCATGGAACACTGGGGGTTCTCCGTCATCTTTATACAACTCTCGTTATCACATAGAATCACAGTGGCTTCCATCTCCAGATTGAACAGACCTGTCAACAACTTCCGAAGCCATATGGCTTCACAATTGGCGGAACACGCTGCAATGTACTCTGCTTCTGCCATGTTGAGAGTAATACTGGTTTGCTTCTTGCTTTTCCATGAACTCATGGCTGACCACAAAGTGAAACAACATCTTGAAGTGCTCTCCCTGTCTGAAGCACTTCCAGCCCAATCTGAATCAGTATAACCATACAGTCTGAAGTCCTGATCTCCAGTATAACAGAGACCATAATCCAACATACCCTTAAGGTATCTCATCACATGCTTTGCAGCTACAAGGTGAACATGTCTGGGCTCCACCATATACCGACTCAAGGTGTTCACAACAAAGCATATATCTGTCCTGGTATTCGTTAGATACATCAATGATCCAATTATCTGTCTGTATAGAGTAGCATCAACCAACTCTGACGAAGTATCAACCAGGAGCTTCAAATTTGTTTCCATGGGTGTGTTCATGGATTTACATTCCAACATGTCAAATCTCTTCAATATTTCAACTGAATACTTCCCTTGGTTAAGGAAGATCTTCTTTGGGCTTTGCCAAACTTCAAGACCTAAGAAATAATGCATTGGGCCTAGATCTTTCATCTCAAACTCTGCATCGAGCTTCTTCTTGCAATCTGTGGTGAGCTTTTCTTCTCCTTGTTACCGTCCTTATACAGACCTACAAGTGTGGAGAAGTCTCCAACCCACTTGGTGTGTCCTTGGAGGCACAAGCCTAAGTCCAGATCCATTGTCACCTCGATCTGTACCTCTTCTGTCTAGGCCCTATTTGACTATGTTAAGTTTTAATTAATGATCTAGGAGTTAATTTGTTTTTTTTATTAGGGGGACCCAACCCAATGACAAGCAAACAATGCAAATGCAATCCTTTTTATGACAGACAAACCTTTTCTTTGATAATACAACAAATAGACCAGTGCCTAAAATGTACCCAAGGTTTACTTATTGAGATATGCAATTAAAGATATATCTACAACTTGAAGTAAAACATGAAATTTCTACACAATGAATTAAATAATGAAATGATTATTAGCTTTAACAATTATTTCCAAATGAATAAAAAAATACTTTCAACCCAAAAATAAAGATGCTTTAACACATGTAAATATCCACAATGAAAGAGTTTGCTGAAAAGTAAATAACTTGAAATGGAAGATTACTTGGAAAGTAAAATTGCACAACTTGAAAGTAAGATTGGTTTGAAAGTGAATAGATAAACTTGAAATGCAATGTTGTGAATGTAGTGTTGGTTGATTTTAATAAGTTTTAGGTCTCTCTTGAATTAAGGGGAAATTAAGTGTGAGAGATACAAGCTTACACTATGTGACTACCCCTAATTCTTATCCCTTCGACCAAAAGGAAGTGCTGGGTGCTCAAGAAGAAGAACAAACAAGGTTCTTCCCTAGCTCCACAGGTCAAATCCGGAATGCTTGGGTGCTCAAGCAAGGAGGACATGTAGTGTCGTGAAGCCGTCCCCAACTTCAACCCCTTGTGCCTCCCAAGTCATCCTTTTTGGTGGTAGAAGCAATACTAATTGGGTGCCTAATTAGTCTAGCCACACGGTCCTTTTGCCCTTTCTTAGTTACCCAAGATCCACAAAGTGGCAAGGGGAGGGAATACATGGCACAAATTCAATTACTTTTCAATGAAATAAACTACACTAGCCTTCATGATTTTGCAAGGTTGGCAAAGCCAAACACAATGCAAGGTGTGGGCGAAAATTTATAAATGAAAGTAACTTGACAACCTCACAACAATGGCACAATGTGGAGGACAAGCCTACCGATTTTGTGCCAAGGTGGGTGAAATAAAAATAACTTAAATGAAAGAATTATCCTAGCCACACAACTTTCTCTTTATGAGAGAAGTGGGACAAACAATAAAATGTAAAAACAAAAAAATAAAATCTAATCTAGCCTTCATGATTTTGCATGGATGGCAAAGCCAATCACTATGCAAGGTTTGGGCAAACTAAAGCTAAATTACAATATCAGATTTTTGAATTTAGAAAAGAAAATGCAAGCCCAAGAGACTCTCTTGGGCTGCTTACAATGCTTTATAAGATTAGAGATGGAAGGGGGTTTGGTACCCAAACTCTTGGAGGTTTCCTTGAGTGTTTTGGGGCAAAAAACGAGCAACACTTCCCCTTAACCTGGCGAGAACCTGCATAAAATGCTACAAAACACTTAGAGATGATTAATTTCTGTTAGTACACAAAACATAAATTAAAGGAAATTTTTTTGAACATAAAAGTAAAGTTTAAATGACTATTTCAGACCAAAGAAATGCTTAAAAGTAAGAGGAAAGGATGGATATGAGAACAAAAAAATAAATGAAGCCTTGGATGGTTGAATGAGTGAATTTCCATATCTGAAATTCACTCCAAGCCTTTGATGACCTGCAAATGACTATATTCTTGCTACACAATACAACAAGGAGGTGAGTGCATCTAATAAGCTTGTAAAATACTTTCCAAACTTGAAAGAAACAATCATAAAACCAATAACAATACTACTACCAATCCTTCCCAAGCAAAATACTTTGCTTGGGTCTCCAAGTTAAACTAATGAAAGCAAGAAATACAAGAATTGAAATGCAGCAATTTCACCTCACTAGAACACCATGAACAACACCAAGAAGACTCCCAATGCACACAAGAGATCCTCCAAAGCTTCTTTTATTATTCAGAAAATGTTGCTACAAATACTTGCAGCAAGATTTACAATGAGAGAATGGGAGAGAGAAAGAAGAGAATGGGAGAAATTTGAGCAGCATAGACTTGCTCTGAAATTAGATGGTGAAAAGAGGAGGGGAGGCCTCTCTTTTAAGGGAGGAAGGCAAGGTAGACCCCCCTTGCATGTGTTGTTAGAATATAGAAGATTGTGCTCATTTTACCATTGACAATACCCTCGTCACCCAACCATAGGCCGAAGCCACCCTCCGAGCACCTTGACCTTGACAGAGAAGAGAATCCTGGTAGCAATCCAATAGCCAAGAGAGGCTAATGCACCAAGCAAGAATAGAAACCAAGCTGATAAGATAATCCCACCCAGAAGCTAGCGCACACCTTCCCAGAGACTTGCGCACAAACTGCCACTGCACCTGCGCAGATCCAGTTCTCTCTGCAATTGCTGAGATGTGAATAATGAGAACTGACGCCCTGTATTTATAGTAGTCTGGGCAGATTTACCGGGGCCAACTTCTCCTTTTGGGTACTAATAAATTCATTTTAAATATATTTCTGCAGCCGACAACTTGTCTAGGGTTTCCTTCATTTCTTTGCTTCCTTCCGGAGTATTCTAATCTCGTCATAGGTCACAATAGAGGTTCATACCTCCCGAAGCTACCATAATATTAACACTCACTCCTAGCTAGGGAGGTATGGTCTTGAGCACAACAGACCATTCAACTGGTAGCAACACGAGCACAGTCATTATTATCCAACTGGATAATCTCCTATGACAACTGGTACAAATTTAATTTATAGAACACAAC
>JASDQU010248685.1:4350-16481 GCA_032191745.1 Picea mariana
GATGTTTAGATGTACTGATTTTTCCCAGTGTCCCAGCACTACTCTCCTCATCAAGATGTAGAAAACCTTTACTTATTAAAGAGAACATTTCCTCACAAAAATTATTTACTTCGTTAGCTCTCCCCCTGCTTTCCGATATGTTCTATTCTTAGACCTTCAGCAAAATATTACCTCTGGTTTTTTCCGTGATGGATAATTTTTAGGTGCTAACCATCTCTATCTTTGTTGTAGCTATAACAACGTCTAGGAAAGTGACCCACGCTTCCCCAGCTTCTCTTTCTCTTGAAGAAATGTTCTCTAATATTTTCTCTATCATCCGGAAATGGCTCTGAATGGTTCTCACATTTTCCAACAAGTTTTGTTGAGCTGTAAGTACCTTAAGTCGGATTTCAGTGGCCTGTGATCTAAACATTTGTATGTCTACAACCTGTTTCTCGGCCACCTCCAATTTCGACTGCAACTCTATAATCTATTGCCCCTACTGGCTTACCTGTGTTTGGCTAGTTTGCGCTGACTAGTGTACCTGCTCGAGGCTGGACCTGAGCTTCTTGATTTCACACAGGTCGGATGTTCGGGCTTCCTTAATGCTCTTGCTCACCTCATCCCTGACATTCGCTTCGGTAGTAGCTACCTTAGCTTCCAATTTATTGATCAAGAGGTTCTTTCATTTCAACTGGGCCATCAAAGTCCCAACTAAGTACTGATTGGCTATAGCATAAGCCCTTAGCGTCTTGGCTATCTCCTCTGCAAATTTTTCCTCTTTCGCGGCCTTCCCATCTATCATGATTTTAAATTTTTTAGCTACTACTCCCTCTTTTTGATAAAACCCTTGCCTTACCATGGCCTTTCTTTTCTTGTCAAAGAAGAATTCATTGGGAGGCAACTCCTCTACAGAAATAGGCGTCAATTCTTCATTGAAAATACATCCCTCGTCAGGATTCCCCTTTGTGAACTGCAAGGGTGTGACGATCAATCAGACTGTCGATTTGCTTGGATTTTTGTTTCAGGGTGACTTTTGTAATCGACTCGTTTGAAGCAAGAGAAAGTGAGTCACCTGATCCCTGCGCAGGTATCTTCACTTGGCCTTGGGCCTACTTACCTGGCACGCCCTTTTCAGGGTTTCCTTCCTACTTTTGGGGGACTTTGGCTCCTAGCTCTGAGGTTCCAGCCTCCCTGGTTTTCCCTTGGTCCTTCTCCCCACTAGGACTCGAGTCCTTTGCACCTTTGGCTCTCATCTGCTTTGTAACTGGAACCTCTGGGGCTTCACCCTGTAAAATCTGGGGGAGACAACTCTGTTGGTGTTCCCGAAATTTCAAAAATTCGGCCTTGTCTCCAGGTGGAAAGGCTTGAATCTGGCTTAGGACTTCCACGAAGGACCTCCTGCCCTAGAATATTTCGTCATGTGAGGAATCCTCGTGTTCATACCTCTTCAGGCCGCAACTTTCCAGGTGATTTCTCACAATCCTACTAGGGTCATGCTTCTTAAACTCAATGTCTACCAGCTTCATTTCTTCCAGAGTCCCAGCCTTGGCTTTGGTGTGGCTAAAATCTAACAAGGAATATGCACCAATACGAATAGGGAAGGGCAACCATATCTTTTTCGATACTCCTTTGAGATCCTTGCTTATCCCGCCAAGAACAGACTATCTAGCGATCTCATGACATAATAGCTTATCTGACAAGAATAGCGGGAGGGTATATGGAGGGACAGAGGTGCCGAAAACCCTGATATACAAAAATTTCACCTCTAGATACCAATCTTCCATGCTTCTCAGGCTAGTCGCAATGCTATCTGATATCCTGGGAGGCGGTTGGAAAAAAATGGCGACATGCAATGGCACCATTACCCAGTTGAAGATCTCATAGATGAATTATTTGGCCTTATCCTCCCAAAGCTTCGAGTGGTAGACATGGATGGGCTCTATACTAGATGGGGTCCAACTCCAACTCATTAGAGGGAAAGGTGTCATGAAACAAATGGTGTCCATGATGTAGGCAGACATGAAAAATGAAGTTGCTTTCCCACTCGCCTTTTGTGCTCAATATTTTGTAATTCGACTGGTTAAACTGTTCGACAATAGTTTGGCCCAGTCGAAAGAAAGACATTCAATGACTGTATGAATCAGAGGCACCCATGGGAGAAACAAATGTGTGGTGTCCTCCCTCCCATACAAACTACAAGCCATCATTTCTATATACCTAAATGGTGGCTCTAAGGAGGAGACTGAATAAATTCCATTAGAATCTGCCCTGAATTTTGTGGGGTACGAAACCTAATCCCTGATCAATCGAATTTTTTTTTCCATATTGCTCGCATTCCTTCTCCTTGAAACCTTCCAGAAATTCGGCATTGTGCGCAAAGTTTGGTGTGGGTGACAGTTGATACATTTCCTGCAAATGTTCTGGTCTAAAAGTCCCAATCATCACCTTATGCTCGCTGATGATAGTTCTGGTCGGGATATCCACATGGTTAGCTCCCATCTGATCATATCATAATAGGGGAGGAGTCATGGCCTTGCCTCTATTTTGTGCATTTCTGACTGAATGACGATTTTGTATCTGGTGGCCAAATCATCCTTCTCATTATCACTGGAATCATTTGAACAATTAACCGATTCAGATTGAAAAATGTCGGAGATGTATGTCCAGGTTTTGACAGTATTAATACTTCGGGGTGAAGTATCAGAAATAGCATCAGAGCCCTGACCTGAAATTTCGGCAGCCACCTTGAACGCCTTTCTTGGAGCCATGAAAGATAATTTTGTACGCAGATCACCTGTAGTAAGAATTGTAAATACAGACAAAAGTTATCCTGATGAAAAAAGCTTTGCATGCAAAATAGAAATAAAATTGAAATAATGAAACAACCCCTTATCTTAGCCATTTAAAACACTGGTGTCCTTGCGAACCAAACGGTCAAATCACTTAAAGAAATATTTAGCAGTAAAAGCGAGATCCTACTATCTGTCACCTCGCCGTAGTCCAAATAAATGCCATAATTGTTTAACGAGTCATAGCATGAATCAATGTAAAAAACATTTAAAATTACTCTGCAGACGGTGCGTATTAAAGTTTTCATTGATGCATTGATTAATCCTACTTAGCTCCTTTAATTAAGCCTGTTTTAGTCTTTAATCCCCCTTTTTCGGCGTTCACCGTATCGGGAGAATTCACTCCTACCCTTTGAGCCCCCAAAACCCGAAATCGCGATGATGTGATTTAGTTTAAAAAACGTGATCTAACTTAAGCTCTTAATTAAACCATGCTTAATTAATAAAAATCGCAACTCGAGGCTACGAAGGTATAGTTTTTTGGGAGAGCGATCGCCGAGTCACGAAACCCCGATGGTGCTTAACTAGGGTTTAGAGTGACTTACCCCCGACACTAATCTGGGTAAAATTTAAAAACTGTTTCGCGACTTCGCATATCGGAGTTTGGAAACCTTGCAACTTGTAACTCCCAAAGCGCGATAGTGCGAGGTAATAAAAGTGATAGACTCACTTAATGGTTAGGCGATGGTGACTTAGGAGTATAGTGGATATCGCCACTTCGCATGTCGGGGTAAACTTTTGATTTCAAGAATTACATTTCAACAACTTGTGAAAGGCGACTCCAACAGTTTCATCTAACATATTTTTGGCTTCCCTTTTAACAAAAATAACAACTGAGGAAGGGAGAGAAATGGTATAAAATTCAAGAAGAACATTAGTTGGAGGTCGTGAGTCTTCAGGTATTTTATTTAGCAAGTTCATGAATATTTGATTAAAATCTTTAATTTTCTCTTCTACATTATTTCTTACTCTAGATAATTCGAGAACTAAAGTGGCTGGGGATTTTCCATCACCAAATGTTTTCATGAATAGTTTTTCAAAGTTATCCCAGCTGGTTATTAACCCTGTTTTCAAAGATAAATACCAGGTAGATGCATTTCCTTCGAAAGTGTAAGGAAATAAGCGATACACTACATATTCATGTTCCAGTTTCATTAGATTAACTGCCAACATGAATTTATTTATATGATATTAAGGATATTCTTTGTTTTTAGGATCAAATTTGGGTAAGAATGTTTTTGGATGTTTAGGTAATTCATGTTGATCACCAAAAACATTTACTACTCCTACGGTTAGCCAAGGTCTTCTAGGTTTATTATCTCCAACCATAATTCTTGTTTTAGTATTCAAGGAGTTTCTAGTGAGACAAGAGATGTTGAATGAGATGGTAAATGTTGATAAGTTGGGCTGCTCAAAGGAATTAATAATGGGGCTGTGACTAATTCCAATTGTTCACTTTATACATAAATGTCATCTTGCTAGTATTTATTAGCAGCAAGAGGATTATATATTACAATAAAAGGAGGACTAGGTGGATCTTTGAACTGATATTGTTTACCCTTTGCTGGTATGATTTACTCAATTGGTTATTTTTCGAGCCTTTTACTTTGTGCTCTTGTCAAAATTCCAATATTTTGCAACTGAGGTAGATCATATAATACAAATTCCTCAGTGGTTAGAAAATATGCCAGTTTTTTGTAGAGGATATGACGAATAGATTGAACCGCAATATCCTGACACAATGGTTGGGTTTCTTCATCAATATTAGAATCTGTGATTTCCTGGAGTATCTCCTGAGTGATACCAGAATATGAGATTTCTTGTTGAATTGGTTGTGTAAATTCTATAGATCTGGTATGAGAATATTACTCAGGTAATCCAATCTCTAATGCTGGAGGAATTAGATTGAAAGGGGTATTAGAGATTGAATCTAAGAGAGGATTTGGGGGTGACGGTGATGATTTTGAATGGGTATTAGTCTTGTGTGGAACTCTACATGCCATTCATTATCAGAGGCCCTCCTTCTAATGCCAAAAATGTTGATTCCTGGAAACATTCTTGACAATCAACATGGATAAATTGCCCGATCAGGTCCCCAATTAGGCCTATACTTGTTTGGGATGGAAATCCTCACTGGTAAGTGGGAGTGGTTTCCACAAAGGGGAATTTGATCCTTGAAAATATAATTTCCATGAAGTTCTACTAAGCTACTATGCAGAAAACAGAAAGATCTAATCTAACTCTATTCTAAAAATACACTATCCTAACTAGGATATAGAAGTTCGTAGTATTCTAGTTAGGAGAAAGAAAAACAACATGTATTGAACATGAGATAAATATAAGTTATCAAGTTATAGAAATAGTTCATACAACCTGATAATAATTAAAACAAATACATGTCAACTTTAACTTAGAAAATAGCTACCGAGAAAAATATCAATATTTATACTCACAGTCAGTATGGATGATTAACATAAATTAAACATGAGGAAAAGATAAGTTGTTAGACTATGGAAATAGTTCACATAACCAAGCAATAGTTAAAACAAATGCATATCAATAATCAACTTTATAAACAGTTTCCAATAAATGACAAATATGCATACTCGTATTTACTTTATTATCGTTCACATCAATTTCAATCAAGAATGAAATGACAATAATTTCTCTAATAGTCTAGCAATAGTGAAAAAATAGAGAACATAAACATTCATTCATCGATAAATATGAAAGAAAGATAGTAATGGCTTGCAAAATTTGTATTTCAATAACTTGAATAATAGTACCAAAACAATTGAAACACCATATGGATACTTCCACAACATGTCTTCAAATCCATAAAATTGAATTTTACAATAGTGTACTTAGCTAGTCTCTAGAGTTTCCAACCTCCAACTCTTTCTACATAATTACAATAAATGGAAAATAAAAGTTCCTAAAACATAGAACTATGTCCACATTTTGTTCCAACTGATTGGTCTAGATATAGATTTGATTTGATGGCTGATATTAAGGAGAGATATTCTCCTTGCTACCAATAACTCCCTTACTAAGTTTTCCTCCTTGCTCTTTCCCATGAGTTTTTGATAAGGTAAAGGTGGGTGAGGGTTTTATTCATTTATATTACATTTGTATAATATTTTCAAAATCTTTTCATATCTTGACTTGAATTTTGATAATAATTTTTCAATATCATGTGAACATTTTGTTTGTCGAGTAATAATTTCTTCGACAACATCAACATTCAAAAATATTAACTGTGTGACTTTTTCTTCCCATGAAATTATCTCTTGATTCACATCTGAAAGGATATTAGACATGGGAACTTATTGACCAAGAAATTTCACATGAGGCATTTCATAATATTCAATGATATCCAGATCTTGATCCCACAAATGTGAGCAACTTTTTATAGTCTCTTTAATCAAATATTGTGAAAATAAACAATTAATGTGCCAAAAGTCTAGTGAAGCATGTATGTGTATTTTATCTTCTTCATTCCACCTGGAGTAACGTATATGAAAACCGGTCCCTGATGTTTCCCATGCTTTCATAATATCACATGAACTTTGTGCTTCCTTTTGGTTTTTTAACTGTGTTTGAGAATGTGCAATAAAATGTAGCACTTGTTCATGTTGATCTTTGATTTCATACAATTTAGCATAAAATAATTCTTGCAGAGAGGCCAGTTTATTTTTTAACTCCATTACTTCTTTCCCTAAGATTTTTGAATTCTTCATTTTGATTTTCATTTCATTTAATTGAGAAACCAAATTTTCCAGTTGATTATCATGACTTTTTCTCAATTTCACCTTCTCCTCGAGAAAAATAGCTACTTGACTGTCATGTTCAAATTTGACCTCATCCATTTTATCTCTTAGTTGTACAATGATATACAGAGATTTTTTTTTTTGCTTCTATAAGATGATCCAAATAGGTTTGTTGTTCCTCTGACCAAATGGCCTCTTGAGACTTCAATTGATCTTATAGTTTTTCCACTCTTTTCTTCTCCCTTTTTAACTGAGTAGACAGATTACTCACATGCTATTTATTTGCATTGGAAAATTCCCCTTAGACATCAACAACTTCATCTACAAACTCATCATCATTTAAATGTGCAACATCCCAAAGATGCACTATTTCATGTGTAATCTCTTAATGGTGGGTTTTCTTTATCCTTTTATTTCTTCTTTTCACAATGGTCTTTGTCTTATCATCAAAGGTGTAATTATATAATGTTATAACAATATCTTGGATAGGTTGAAGACTACCAAGGTCAAGAGAAACTGGAACCATTTTTCTTGGAATGGAAGTAATATGAGTAGTATCAATTGTAGGAACAATAGGAACAATTGTTTTTTAAGTATTTTTAGTATATATGTTGGTACCGAGCTCTATATTTAACTCAAGATATTTTAAAGGAGTTTGTGTTGCTTCTTTGTTCTGTACCTCTCCTTTTGTAGCTTTGCCTTGATAGTCTTTTTTTCTCAACTATGTGTCAGATGTGGAGATGTTGTTGTATTGCTCTATTTCAGATTTGGATTTCTCATCCTCCTCTTCATCAACATCCATTTCAAAAAATCCTCGTTTTTCGTTCTTCTCCTTTAATAAGTCAGTCTTCCTCTTGAACTGCCAATCAAGGAATTCATGTATTTTGGAGTTATTTATTATTACGTCAATTCACCGAGACACTTCATAAAAAAAAAAATATGTTTGAAAAATGGTTTCAAATGGATCATGTTCATGGGTGTATGGTTTGACATTTTTTACCATACTACAATGTTTTTTGACAATTTTTGTTGGGTCATGTTTCTTGAAATTTCCCTGGGCTAGCCAAATTCCTTCCAATTGTTCCACCTCTTTCTGTGCATGCTTTGAATTTAACAAAGAAAATATACCTAATGTAATTGGAAAGGAAGGCCATTGTATTTTTTGAATTATTGATAAAAAGTCAGCAATGCCAGCATTGACAGTTTGCTATGCAATCTCTCTAAGAGCCAGTCTGCCTGGGACATATCTAGGTAGAATATGGGGAGCACCTTCACACCCATATATTCGTATGTATGAGAATTCCTCATCCAAAAACTAGTCACCAATCCCCTTGATAGTATACATGGCCTCTTAAGTGAATCTGGGAGCTGGTTGATTTTTCAAAATTAGGTGCAGAGGAACCATGAAAAATTGCAGATATCATAGAAGACGTTTTTGGAATTAATTTCCCACATTTTAGAGCAGTGTACGTGGAATGCTTCCTCATAGGGAGACCATTTCAAGGATAAAATGGGAAAAGGTGTAACTGCACAAACAACATCAGTTAAATAACCATACACAAAACATCTTGGGAAATACCCTGGAGGTGCTTCTTGAGATTTTTGGTCCTCTTTCTTGTTGTTGGCTGAGAGGATATGTGCCAGATTAAATATTTTTTCTTTAAGAACTTGATGAATATGAAGCACCCACCCTAATTTGAATTTAGTTGAATCTTTTTCACCATATAGGTGACAAAGCATGATGGATACCAACATGGGGGGTTTCTTTAATCTTGGGACGGGATAAAGCTTGTCTCCTATGATTTTGAAAGAATTAGGGTCATTCCACTAGTCTCTAATTAATCAACCATCTGCAAATCTTCTTTTTCAACTTCTTTCTGAATGAAATTCTTAATAGAATTTCCATCTAGACTAACTATGGGTTGACTGAAATTATACATGTTGGAAATATCATCTGGTCTAAAAGAACCAACAATTTGACGAGAGGAATTGGAAATTGAACATGTAAAAACATTAGTGTTGGATATTATCCATCGTACCATATCATAATAAGGGAGGATCGATAGTCTAGAAGTAACCTTATGAAGACTGGACTTCTTGATGTCGACCAAGTCATCAACATCAGATTCATATTCATCTTGGAAGCCACCATCTTCGACAAATTTTTGTATATGACTCCACTCCAAGCTGCTAGTTTCTCCTATCTTGAATGACATGTTAGAGAAAAATTATGAATTGGGATTTTTCTCAATTTCTTCTTCTTCGAAATTCTGTTGCTTTGCCTTCCCTTTTCTAGTCATCTTGAGTTGATAATTACTGGAAACACAAAAATCAGGGAAGTCCTTCTTTCAAAAGCAATTAATTGACTATGCTATATTAACAATGTAAGAAACAATGCTAACAAGGAGAAGAAAACCGTGAAAAATTTCATTTTTTTAATACTCGTGAACCTATGAAGTGGATATTTAGTGGTCGAACTGAAAAGAAACTATATGAATTACTAGTAGAGCATAGGTTGATACAAGCGCGTTGTTTGATACAACATTTCTCTTAACCCAATGTTTAATAAATTCACTTAATTCAGGTAACCCATAGCGTCAAAGCCATTAAACGAAGGAAAAGACAGTTTAGGTTTATTTGAATTTGTGAGGCAATGTTCCTCATCGAGCACTAGCTCATTGATATTTTTTAAGATTTAACATTTAAACAAAGAACAAATTCCAGGTCGGTGTGTTATTATAATTATTTTACATAATTATTTTTTATTAGGTGATTATTCTTTGAACCGAAACATCGAAGATTGGGTTTTTTATTAAATAGAACATAATTGATGCACACAGACAACCTTGATCCAGTATAACCAGGGCACTACCTGACCAATATTTGTTATTGCAAACTTTTGGGTAAAAACAAAATCTGATCTGGTGAAAAGGATCTCCCAATAATGAAGACTTAAACCCTTATATTGGATCATACAATTTCCATTTTCTTTAATGTGAAATTATTTCTCTCAAAAACACCATTTTGTTGTGGTGTATATGGAATAATATGTTGCATTTGAAAGCCCTGTGTAGTGTAGTAAGTTGTAAATTTGTTGTTCACATATTCACCTCCATCATCTATTCTTAATCTATGAAGTTGATGTCCAATGTTTTTTTCTACAATGGCCTTGTATGCCAAAAACATGTCAAAAAACTTCACTCTGAAGTTTTAGGAAATAAATCCAAGTGCATCTGGATAGGTCATCAATGAAATTTAAGAATTACTTGAACCCAAATAAAGATGGAGAAGGAAGCAAACCACACAAATCACTATGAACAAGTTGCAAGGTAGTCAAGGTGTTCCAAGAAGCACATTTGTCAAAATTGTATTGATGATGTTTGTCAAGAACACAACCAGAACAAACATCATTTATGCAAGAAATGAGATAAATACTAGTCACCATACTTTGATTACATATTTTCTTCAATTCACAATAGTTTAGATGACCGAACTACTCATGTCAAAGTTTTCTCAATTCAACATTGTGAGCAATAAAAACTAATGGAAAAGATGATGAACCAAAATTTTCAAATTTGTACATATTAGTAATATGATCAACTATTCCAATTACTAGGACATGCTTAAGATATTTCAAATCCTTGATTACAACCTTGTGAGGTGAAAACTCTATTGTTTTACCTTCACCTAAACGAATGATTTGATATATTAATAGAATATTGTACGAGAGACTTGAAACACATAATACATCATTACAATGACCATCATTTAACTGAATTGTTCCAAACCCTACAACACTAAGAGATATACCATCACCAACAAATATTTGCTTGGTGTTACATTCATTAGGAGAACGCAATGTCCCCAAATAGACTTTTGGTAGCTTTATTGTGTTAGGTAGTCATGGTTATACTCTTTATATGTTATTAATCTGATTGATAACTTTCTACAAACATTTTTCACATAACCCATAGATAGGAAGTTTGTCAAACATGTTGTATACACCAAAACATAGAAGAGATAATATGGCACTTTATTAATAATGGAATTTTTACCACACAATACAATGCTTAGGCTTGTTGTAGCAGCTGTGACAAATCAACAAACAATAAAATGAAAACTAAAACCTAGTGTAGTTCTCTGATCTTTCCTAGTATATGGATTCTCTAGTCTACAGAAGGCTAAATCCAAATCTCCAATCCCCTTCCAAGAGTGATGCGAAAATCCTGTAAACCTATGTTGGAGATGATGATGAGCCACTCCAACAACACTTGTTGTAGAAATCCGACCACCGATACCCGAAACAACTCAGTAACTCAGATCATAGAGGGCCTCATGGGACATGGTTGGATTTCTAATGGGGCTTCACATGACGAGGTTGGAAAACCAGCAAGAATCTCGCAGGACATCCTATACTCAAACAACGGGGATGGATCTAGACATGGTTTACTGAAACCCTCCTAGCACCTATGAAATCAGAGTATGACCTCCTCTATAAAGTTCCAAAAATCTCCTACACAAGCCGATATTCCTTCAAACTGAAACAAACTCAATTGAAGGTCGAACGAAAATCCTGTATGGATTCCCCTGTCCTCTAGGATCCAATGTAAATCTTGGGTGGATTCCCCTCTTGTCTAGATAGGGTGGATATTGCACCACCGAAACCAAAATAATAGTGGAATGGTTTTTCTAAACCCTAATGAAACAATGTATCCAAGAGCACTTCCAAAATGAGGGATTAAATCATAATACCCAAAGTGAGGCTCTAGCCCTCCTTTTATCCTTTTTTCATGCCTTCTAGAACTTTTCCCTTTTTGATTGAATCAAATGTGACCCTTATCCCCCCTTTTAATTTTACTTTAATATTAAAAGTCAATTTAATAATTTTTAATTAACTTATTAATATAAATTTACTTCATTTTCTCAATGTCACTTCAAATACATAACATCTCCTAACTAAGTGACATTAAATGAACCCCTTTTTACTCCCTTTTCTCCATCAAAAATCCATAGAAGTCCATTCTATTGAAAAAAAAGGGAATCCAAAAATGGGGACATGACAAATCCTCCCTTCCCAAAGATTGATTGTCCTCAAGCAATGACATCATGACTTGATGCTCCATCGAATGATCCAGACTGAAACTAAAAATGATACAAGGATCCCAAACCACTCGATAAGATGTGAAGCCTCCACTCAAGGTGTGGTATAGTAAGGTATTGACATAAGAGGCCTCCTCAAAACTGCCAATAAGTAAGAACATTGTTGGGAACAGGCCCATTTTGGAAAATAAAGCACAAAGAATGAAAAGACAACTGGCAGGAAAAGAATTACGTGCAAGGTAAACGTGCGTGAAGAGGAGGAAAGCATGTGAGGTGCGCATGCAAGAATACATGACCATGATAGGGTTAGGGTTTTGGTAAGAGGATGTAATGGCTAATAAGCCAAAAAGAAGTATAAATAAGTACCTAGGAGGTCTAGGTCAAGGATGGAAGAGTTGGAATGTAAGAATGACTGGAAAACCTGAGATTT
>JASDQU010248687.1:2280-13537 GCA_032191745.1 Picea mariana
AGAGGAAATGGTCCGGACAGTCATTCCTTAGGGTTTATACATTCTCTCCAGGGTGCACTTTGATTAGTGTAGGAGGAATGGCCTAGGGTGGGGAATGGTCCAGGGTTAGCAATTAGGGACATGCATTCCTTAGGGTTTATACATTCTCTCCAGGGTGCACTTTGATTAGTGTAGTAAGAATGGGCCAGGGTGAGGAATGGTCCAGGTTCAGAAGACATGACTTCCTTTCTTGAGAAGAATAGTCCAGATATCTCATTGTTCTACTCTAAGGGAATATATTCTTTCATATCTCACAAACGTGAGTGAAAGATTGGCCGAGATGATTCAGTTTATTTTTAACAATATTTTTTGTGTAGGTTGTCATCATATGATTGTTATGGAGACTGCTTGTCTCCAAATAGTAGAGATATACTACTATGGTGGATATGTTCCACTGTTTGTGACTATGTCTCATGGTTTGAGTAGTTTTGTACTACCATGGATAGACACAGTTGTGTTCTATCAATTGATATTGTACTAGTTTTCATAGGAGATTATCCAATTGGATAATAATGACGATGCTTGTGATACTACCAGTTGAATGGTCTATTTGTGCTCAAAGACCATACCTCCCTAGCTAGGAGGGAGTGTTGATATTATGGTAGCTTCGGGGGGTATGAACCTCTATTGTGACCTTTGACAAGATTAGAATGTTTGGGAAGGAAGCAAAGAAATGAAGGAAACCCTAGACAAGATGTCGGCTGCAGAAATATAATTAATATGAATTAATTAGTACCCAGAAGGAGAAGTCGGCCCCAGTAAGTCTGCCAAAATCACTATAAATACAGGGCACTAGTCTCTCATTCAACACACTTCTCATAATTGCAGAGAGCAGTTTATGCACACTACAATCCAAAATTTGTGTGCACAAGTCCTTGGGAAAGTGTTGCGCCAGTTCTTGGGTGGGACTATCTAATCAGCTTGGTTACTTCTTGCTTGGTGCATTAGCCTCTCTTGCCTATTGGATTACTAACAGGATTCTTTTCTCTTTCAAGGTCAAGGTGCTTGGAGGGTGGCTTTGGCCTATGGTTGGGTGACAAGGGTATTGTCAATGGTAAAACGAGCACAATCTTTCATATCCTAATAGTACTTACCTACCCAATATAAACAAACTTCACAATGTGCAGTAGGGGAAATCAGTTGAGGAAGTGTGTAAATGTGTGGTAAAACATCACTACTACCCACTGTCGGCTTTTGACCAATTTTGATACCTGTAAATTCCTTGTTTTCTTTCAAGCACGGTGGCACATTATTCACATAATCCAATGGTTGACCTGGTTCAGAACAATTTGGATCTTCTTGTGCCAGAAACCTCTCGATGTTGGAGTCAGAATCCTCATGGATCTTGATCGATTAGATCAAGCTCACATGAGCTTTGTATTTATTTCGCAGACTCCTTGAAATGAGTTGGCCATGCGTCTTATTACAAAACCCTATTTCTTGAATTTTCTTTGGTTGTTTGCATGGGTGTTTGTTGTTGGTTTTTACAGTGGGATTAGGGAAAACAATTTGTTCATGCTCAGGAGCTTTAATAACCCTAGGACTAGCATCATGTTGCTCACATAAAGGTTGATCAGTCAATGCCCTTTCACAAGGGTTTTCATACAAGAAGTCTGGCTTGACACTTGAGAGCCCGATAGGTTTCTCCATCATAGGTCTATCTACCATAGGGGTCTCTACAGGATTTACTGTAACAAATCTGTTACAGGTTATAAAACCATCTCAATCGTCACCAAGTGCTTTCAAATGATGAACTAACAATAACTTAATTAGACCATGGTGAAATAAGCTAGAATCCAAGTTCTTCCTTTTATACCTCTTTGACATTTTATATAAACTTCTTAGTAGGTAAAACGACATGTTTAAATGAAAGCCAATAAAATGCATGAGAAATCATATGTGGTAAAGGAACACCAAGCCAAAATGGCCTTCATAGGTTACAAATTGTCTTAAAACTGCCAACAAACCATGCCATCTAACCTTGAGTAAAGAGATCGAAATACCTTTGTGACATCATTGAATTTCCCGAGAGGTGACGAACAGACTCCAGGGTATTTCATCACACTTCAAATTTTTAAACCACCTTTGACCAGTGAGAGGAAGCCCTGCTGCTTCACTCAAAAATTCTTCGGTGATCTCCAACTGCATATCACCCACCTTGGCTCTGCATCCATCAAATGTAAGGGAAAATGCTTTGGCTACTCGCAAGTTAGAACCCTAGAATTTCTCATTAAACATATCCAAACCTTGGCTCTTAAGATCCTCACTCACATCATCATACAACAATAAAGTTTAGGAGCCATTTGGCTCAAATCGGACGACAAGTACCATAAGGGTTTGAATAGATGGCAACAAGAGCAACCCGAACTCACTGTGGGCTTAAGAGATAGCAGCAACAAAGGAAATCCTGAGCCAAAAACAAAGGAGTAAAACTCACACCAGTGTGATCATAATGTGAGCATAAGGGTTTTACACTCAAAATTCGGGCAGTTCTGGTGATGAACGTTTTGGAAACAGAGCGTAACACTAGACCTTGCTCTGTCATGAGATACCTATCACTTCAAATTGCCAGCTAAAAATGAGGTAGAGTGTACGATCGTAGTGTGTTTAATTTCCATGACATGCAATGAGTATCGTTGATTTGCAAAGGTTAGGAGATGAAATCCAAATGTAAATCAAAAGTTTAAAATCAAAGTTGATTTACCAAGAAATCCCAATGAACAAGCCTATAGTCCATATGCCAATTGATTCTTGGTATACAAAGGATCCAAAACATAATCTTACAATCCAAGAGCAACTCAAAGTAAGTGTTTCATATATATATGATAAGCTCAAAGAAAAACAACATTCATTAAAAGAGGTGTAAGCACATTGATCCTTGAAAGACAAAGCCTTATATAAATTGCAATACAATTTAAATTTGTAATGCTTCATTCATGCTTTCAGTCATGAATGAAGCACGAAAAAGCAAGATAAAATAAGTAGGAACAATCAAAACACCCTTTTTACAATCGAATAGTCACCTTCAAATAGAAATATTTACAGGATGAGGCATAGGAAGCTACAGGATTTGTCATTTGTCACTTTAAAAAGAAAAAATTATTTAGGGCTGCCAACAATGGCGACTTACTAGGAGAAGCAATTATCTCTGCATCATGGATGAGTTTCATGTTAGGACTGCTTAGAATGGTTACAAATCAAATAACTAGTGAAGGACATCAAACATCTCAATCAAATTTCAACAATCATTACACAGTCCAACTTTAGATATCTTCCTGTTCAAATGAAATCTGTTGACAAATTTTAATTACGAGAGCAACGATATTTAAACCAATGGCTCTGATACTGTTGACAGGGCCACTGCTGCCAGCATGCATCTATAGCCTCGACATGGATTTCAATTACCCCATTGTGTGGCCTCTACCCTGTCCAAGAATTTTCAGTACAAATGAAGGGTATTTATGATTAATATCAAAACTTACTCCTGATAATTTTCTTGAACCCGACATTGCTTCGTTGCCAGCAGACCTGCTCAGTACCCCGATGAAGTTTCCTTGGCATCATGCATGTATTTACCTGCTGCCAGCATACCTGTTCAGTATCTTGGTGGGTTTACAAACTCTTCCCACAACTCTCAAGAAATTATTCCCAATCTGACATAAATTTAATGATATTCAGAAGAGCGGGGTGATGCTAAAAATTTCAGTCTTCAGAACACTAGACATTTTCCAGACTTTAAATTTTTTTTCTTGACAACCTTCATTATGATCTAAAATTAGTTTTCTGATGAAACTAATTCTTTGAGGACAGGAAGGAATACTTGATTTTCTTTCTTTAAAATTAGGGACAGTGTAAAGATCTTTGATGATGGTCATGTCTACTCATAATTATAAAGTGAAACCAAAAAACCTATCTTGAACATAAAGTTTCTTCAGCTAATCTGCATTTGAACAAGTTACAACATTGATGTTCTGAGCAACCTTAACTGTTGCTTCATCATGAGGAATTCTGGTTTCCATTCACGAACTAAAAGGTGACACAGACATAAGATTATCCAGAGATAAAGAAACAAACAAAACGAAAAGAACCAAAAACCAGAAAACAAAATGAAAACAAAAAAAAATATGTACAAAGGTGGGTCTGAAATTTATGAGGAAAAATACCTCTTGAGAGCTTGGCCATTCACCGGGAAGGTGTTTGGCTGTCCCTCCAAACTCTATAGGCAGAAGGAGCTGGGACCTAGTTTTTCAGTGATTACGAAATACCCCAACCACAGGTTATTGAACTTGGTGTGTTCCCCTTTTCCTTCGTGAGGTTTATCCCACTTGAGAACCAAATCTCGTACCTCGAAGTTTCTATATGAAGCAGAGTTAGAATCAAACCATCCTTTCACAATCTGTTGATGTTGATGTAGTATCTCCCTGGCGTGTGCTCTTACTTATTCTAGTTTCAACAAGGCATTAATTTGACTTTCAAGAGGAGGGAAGTCCTCTTCCTGAACTTTCTGCAATAATTACAGAGAGGGAAGCAGAACATGAGGAGGGAGAATTGCTTCTCTTCTGTAGATGAGAAACAAAGGATAATTACCAACAGAGGTTTTTGGAGTCACCCTATCAATTCATAGTGCATTAAAAATCACGTTGTGCCAATTCTTGTGGTTTTTAGAAACTGTCCTCTTGATGATCTTGATCAAATTTTTATTCGTTGATTATGCTAAGCTGTTTCCTTGGGGGTAATAGCTAGAAGAATACTTAAGTTTGATCCCCTTCTCCAAATCAAAATCACTCATATCGAGGGATGAAAAGTAAGAAGCATTGTCAAAAACCAAACATTCGGGAATGCCAAATCTAGTAATGATATTCATGTCAAGGAAAGATATCACCTAATTAGTGTTTACCACTTTCAGTGGTGCATCCTCGGACCATATGGTAAAATAATCCATTGTTGTAATGATGTATTTATGTTGTTGTGAATAAGTGGGGTTAATTGGCCCAATGATGTCAAGACCCCACTGCTGAAAAGGTGAATCTATCAAAATATGATGCAAAGGGAATGCTTCCTTTTTTACTCGTCCAACAGCCTTTTGGCAGATTATGAATTTACGACATAACGCATGGGCATCTTTGAACAACGTGGGCCAATAGCACCCATCTCTTAATACCTTGTGAGCAGTGGTGTCTCCACTGAAGTGCCCACTAGCTACACCTACATGTAGTTCAGATAATACTTTCTCTACTTCATCTCTTTCCAAACAACGCATGAGAACATTATCAAAATTATTATGGAACAATACGTTATTTACCAACTGGAAAGGTGTAGATTTTAGTCTTAATTCTCTTCTCTTTTTTGGATAGATATGGCGAGGAGAAGAACCGCGTGTTAAATAAAAATTAATATCATCAAACCAAGAATTAGCAACAACTTGTGTACAGCAGATCTGATTTTCACCATGTTGATTTACAGTTAAGACATTAATTTGACTCTGTTGTTATTCAACTGAATCAGCCACTAGTTTGCATAGGCCTTGACCTATGACAATTTGTGCAGGGGTTATTTTGAGGTCATACTCTTGTAACGATGTCATCTAGTTTGCCCGTTTTTCACCCAATTATTTTCGTACTAACAAGTTTTTGACAGCAGGATAAGACACAATGAATTTAGTTCTAGATTTCAACAAATATGATTGGAAATGTTTCACTGCTTTGAAAACTACATAATCCTATTGATCTACAACCGAGTAGTTTATAAGTTCTACTCCTTTGAAGGCTGAGATCATGAAGGCAATGGGGATTTCATTTCTTTCAGCATTCTTTTGGGTCAACACAACAACATAAGATCGGTAAGAGGTGAAAGTATCAAGAGTGAAATCTTGTGAGAAATTAGGACTCATCAAGGAAGGGGCTTCCACTATGGATTTTTTGATGGAGTCAAAGGCTTGATTTTCCTGTGGTCCCCAACGATATTGAACATCCTTTTTAATTAAGTTTTGCAATGGCCCTACCATTTATGAGAAACTTGGGACAAACCTTCTGAAAAAATTAATCTGGCCCAAAAGGGATTGCATATATTTTTTGGAGGAGGGGGGAGGAATTTTGGCAATGGCTTGAGTTATTTAAAGATCGATGATCATCCCGTCACTGGATACTATGAATCCGAGAAGTTTTCCTTGTTCCACTACAAATATTGACTTCTTAGGGTTGAGAGATATTTCGTACTTGCGACATTGTTAGAGGATAGATCTAAGGTGAGACAAGTGATCTTTCTTGTTTTTGGAGAAAATAGTAACTTCATCAAGATAGACCATTACAGATTGATTTATGAGACCATGAAAAGAAATATTCATTACTCTTTGAAAAGTGGCCCCACCATTTATAAGCCCAAAAGGCATCTTCATGTAGGTGTAAGTTCCCCATGGGATACGAAAAGTGTTTTTTAACTGGTCTGGTGGAGACATGAGGACCTGGTTATATCCTGAAAAACCATCTAGTAGTGATAGTATTTCAGAACCAGATACCTACTGAAGAATTTGTTCCATTGGAGGAACACGATAATTGTCTTTTTCAAACACTCGGTTCAAGTTAAGAAAATCGACACAGAGTCGAATTTCGCCACTTTTCTTCCTTACAGGAACTAGATTAGACATCCATTGTGTGTTTCTCACTGGGAAGATTATCTTTGCATTCAATAATTTATTTAGTTCTTTCTTGACATTTGGTTCTAACTTAGGGTGCATCTTTCTAAGCTTCTGCTGAAAAGGTTAATTTTGGGGTTTCATGGGGATGATATGTTGTATTATATTAGGGTCAAAAGTTTTCAAATCATCATATGTCTAGGCAAAGACATCCTTGAATTCTCTAAGCATTTTTATAAAATCGGATCGTTCTTGCTCGGAGCATCCCATTCCCAGATTGATATTTTGTGGATTATATTTAGTCCCTAGATTTATCGTTTCATGAGTCAAGGAAGAACTGTTCGTTTTACAATTTACCGGCCTTCTGAATTTATCATACAAATCATAAAACTTCTCTAGTCTTACAACGGATTTAGGAATAGAGTTTACCAGATCATATGTCGATTCAGGAGGCCTAGGCTCTAATATTACTGTGAAATTGCGGAGATTTTCATCATGAGTGCCTTCATCGATAATTGCACCTTGGAAGGTGTCCTCCATATGCAAAAAGTTGATGATATGTTGATCATCATCAAACACTCTCATATTAGCGACGTTGTCTGGGATCAATGGTATGAACAATAACTCAATTGAAAATGAATTCAGAGAAAGACCTTCTGCGGGAAAGAGTTTAGAAGTGACGTTAGCCAGTAAGTCAGCCTCAAAATTACTTAATCTAGGAATGAAATTGATGTTAAATGCTAAAAATTTGTGCATTAGATTCCATACCTCAATTTGGTAACTTTTTAGGTGTGGCGATAGGCAATGTATGGAATTTCTTACCTGCCTGACCACAATTTCTTAATCATTGAATGCCATTAAGTTCTTTACATCCATATCTACATCTTTCCTAAGTCCTTGCAAAAGTGCCTCGTATTCGGCGGTGTTGTTTGTGCATTCAAACTCTAATCGACAGGCGATGAAAGTTTTATTACCTACCAAGTCGATGAGTACACATCCTGCACCAACTTCTTCTTTGGATTTGGATCCATTGAAGTAAAGTGACCATATCTGATATTCGTCAGCAGTGTTTGGCACATTCGGTAAAGCTATTGACTGAGTACATGTCATGAGGTCCGACTGTTGTTCCAGATCGGTGATGGGGGAATTTTCGGCCATGAAGTTACCGAAGAAGGTGTTCATTCCCTACATTTCAATTGAATTAGTGTAAGCAGTAAATGGTTCATTAGCATCATTCAAATCCATCACGGTGTGCTCGAGGTAACATTCACGATTAATCCTAATTTTGTTTGGTTGTCTATTTTCTGGCAGCCATAAATGTGACCAATCTGTTGCAAAGTAACCATGTAGTTTCTCGGACCAATCCCTGCTCAAAAATAAACCATAGACTTCGGGGATGTCAACAACAATGATGTCAATAATTTGGTGAACTTTAGGATTAGAAGATAACCTAATGAGCACATTCTTTAGTTCACCAATTACCTTAACATTCGGTTGATTGAGCTGAATGATTTTAAGACTATAAGGTTGAACTTTTGCATTGATTTTTTGGAAAACAGACAAAGGAATCACATTTGATGATGCGTCAAAATATACCATGCAATTATGTACATTTCTATTGAAAATTTCAAAAGTTAATAAGAAAGGTGGGACATTTTTGCAAGTATTAACAACATAATTCTGTTGATTTTTAGCCGATGTCCTTGAAATTACTTTATCTACATTTGATATAGTTTTTTCAGTGAGATCCATTTTATCTGGAGGTTCAGGTGTTGTTTTAGAAGGGATCTGTTGAGCTATTTTAGAACTGATTTCTACATTTTTCTTGTTGTTCAGATTGTTGTTTTTACTATTTTCTGCGATGTTCTGAAGCATTTTCTACAAAAGAAGAGGGAATTTTAAAAGTTCATAAACAGAAATATTAGCCTTGAGTTTCTTTAGGTCTTCAATCAAATCGTACTCTAAAACTAGGGCTGCTAAATTCTGTTTTGTTTCATCTTGTTTCAAATGTTTTAGAGGCACATTAGTACTTATTTCGGAAGAGGGTTTACTCTGTGTTTTTCTTCTGGTGTTGTAAGGATGGATAGTTTCAAAATTGGCTTGAAAAATATTGTCGAAAAAATGTCTGAAGACATTGGGAGATGACTCCTTTTCTTCAGCTACTTCTTCTTCAACTACATCTTCAGAATTCTTAGGGGGAACCAAGTTATCATGTGCTTCAAGGATAGTTTGTAGAGCGTATTGTAAGCTTACAAAATTTAGACCCTCAGGGGTCGGATTCATCCAGTTGGGGGAAAAAGGTTTTTTGAAAGGAGGTTTATAACTTCCTTTGCTTGAGGATGCTTCTTCAGCCAATATCCTCAAGTATAAGACTTGATTTGATAATTTTTGGACCACCTTTTGCAAACTTTCTAAGTTTGAAGTTTCTGATTGGGTTTTGGTTTGGGGAGGCCTAGTAAGAATTTCTATTTTCTTCTTAAAAGATGGGGTTATTTCTGCCTCATTACTAATATTATCTTTCAAGATCAAAATATCTTTTTCAATTTGGCTTGCCTCCTCGAAGGCTTCCAGTAACATGGACTTCTTATACCTTTTAACCCAAATTGCTATATTATTGTGTAGAGATTTAGTGTAATATTCCACAATAAGGCTTTATGCGGGCATTGAATCAGTGGGGATTCCATTTTTTAATGTGAGGAACCTTTGGTTAAAATATTTTGCTTTCTCGTTAGGGTTCATATTTAAGCTGGAGAGTTCCATGACTAAGACTTCAGGAGATTTATCATCTCCGAACTTCTCTAAGAAATAGGTTTCAAATCTGTCCCAAGATACAATGGTGTGAGGTTGTTGGGTGAAATACCATGTAGAAGCATTGCCCTTAAACATGTAATGAAAAATTCTACATAATACATCTTCATGTTCTACACTTTGGAGTCTAATGGCTAGCATGAATTTATTTATGTGATCCTCGACGATTTTCTTAGAATCTGGATCGAACTTAGGTAACCATTTCTCCGGGTGTTTTGGTTAAGGGTGTTGGGGTCTAGGTACAACCACAACATCTTGATCGAGCCATGGTCTGGCGGGATTGTTTTGGTTTACCATGGGTGTAGGTGGTGTCGAAGGCTAAGATGGTTCAAATAAAGAAATGCCTTTGTCAGATGACTCTCCTCCTGAAGAGGATGGAGATGAATGAGGTGGGGAAAGTGGAATACCAGATCCTCCAGCTCCAAGAATAGGTGTATCAGGAGGATTGACAGTATCGTCTCCTAGAGGGTTTGAAAGCAGACCAGTTCTTTTAAGTTGTTCTCTGATATCAAAGAAATATAAAGGTTGATTCAGTGGCCGACCAGGTTGTATGATACAGGCCAAAGGATTGTGTGTCCTTAAAAGTGACTGACGAACAATTTCTTGTACGTCGGACTCTTGAGGGTTTGGTGTTACTGGCTCAACGAGAATCTGGGGATTTTCATTCGAGGTGGTTGTTGTTTCATAAGTAACGTTGTTGTTAGAATGACTTTATGATACTATAGGGGAGCGAGTGTGTGGGGGAGGAGTCTTGCAACTTCCATATGCCATCAATTGTATTCAAGCCCTCCTTCTAGCGCCATTTGTTGACGGGCGAAGATGATCGTCCGTCAACTGGGAGAATGAGTCTGGTTCGAGGTTGTCTAATTAACCCAAGCCATTTGGTGTGACTCGTTCTGACGGGTTTAATGGCTCCATTAGCCAATCTAAAAATCCTAAAATAAATAAAAAAACTAACTAATGCTAACAACTATATATTATATATATACATATGCTCTTATATAACTACTGTTGGTATTTTAAGCAAAACATATACTAATATCACTTATATACATCGTTTACAGATTGCAATCTTTAATCGAAACTTACGAAATCAATATGAAAATGATTTCTTCTAAGAATCATATAAAGAAAGCACGTTTAAAATATTTTTTGTTTTCTTCTATAATATTGAATTTAAATAAACTACGAAACACAGACATGTAGATAGTCAAAAGCTAATCTAGACATTCTGGTTTCATTAATATGTAAATGACAGAACTAAGAAACATAAAAGAGCTAACATGTTTGTTAGTGAGGTGTATCCAAGCGTCTGTATGAGTGCGGGTCATCCAACTGCCACGTCCAAGAGAAAAAATTGCAATAGATTTTATAACTGTTCTAAATAAATTTAAAACATAATTTGATGGTTGAGATTTAATGACAGATGAGGAAACACAGATATAACTCTGTGATCTTATAATTACACATAATTTCATCAAGATAAATCTGGACGTACATTATGCATTTCATCATTCAATTAAAATTCGAAGATAAATCCTATCATTTTAATTAAAGATGTAATCACAGTATTTATATTTAGAGTAGCAAGTAATAGATGATATTTATAATATAAGTATTCCAAACATACAATAGATCATCGAGTCTAAAGCTACCATATCTATCGATATATCAGGATTAACAAAAAAAAACATTAATGAAAACACCATTTGCAAAAGGCTAAAGCCAAAATGTTTCTATGATGTTTCATTAAGTCTTGGAATCATTCGTCCATGTACT
>JASDQU010248688.1:6119-16481 GCA_032191745.1 Picea mariana
TGGAAGCACAAGAGTATATGAATGTTGCACTGGAGGTGCATGCAAAGTAATCTCCTTATGTGTAAGTAGAAAAAATGAGTCATCGTCAGAAAACTTAGTGAATTTATAGAACCTTGACTTGTGATCCACCTCACCAATTGCAATAATGGAATTGTCATGCATGTCAATTATTGAACCTGAATCTGATGTAAATTCAACCTTTTTACATTTCTAAGTGATCGAATAAACTGAGAGTAGATTCATAGAAATATTTGGAACATGTAGAACATTCTAAAACATGCCATTATGGAGTTCCACTCTCCCTTCTCCTGCTACTAGAGTACCATCCCCCATGAGAATAGGGGGTCTAGAGCATGGACTCAAAGAAGAGAAAAATTCCTCTTTCGCTGTCATATGATGGGATGCACCAAAATCTATAATCCATGAATCGGATGAGGAATTAATTACAACCAGAGCATGATGATTACCTTTCTTAGGAGCAATATCTTCTTCCTTTTTCTTCTTGACTCCCTCTGGATCTTTTGTGCCAAAAGATCGATCTGTTTCTTCATTCATGTGGATTCTTCATGATTCGGTTTATTTCAGTAAGTGCATTGCTTTCCCTTTTTCTTGTTCCTTGAATTTGAAGAGTCTTTGGAACCTGAAGAATCATTAAAGCGTGTGGAATATCCCTCCTTCTCGTTCTGTTTGGATGACCCTTTTCCACTATCATGGTGAGTGCATGTGCTTTGGGATCTTTCACGAGGCCCATATGTATGAGTTTTCTCTTCTCTTGTGTAAGATACTCAATGAACTGAGCCAACATAGGCATTTTCCAATTTGTTCCAAAAAGACATCTGCCAGAATGGAAATTGGAGACATATACAACATATTTTGTTCCTAGCCTGGACAAGATTGTTAGAATAAGTTGTTTTTCTTGTGTAGACTTAGCAATACCACATTCACCCAAGCTCAATAACAAAGATTTAAATTTAGTGAAAAAATCGTGTATATTATCAAAACTTTTATAGCCTAAGGTATTCAACTCTACCTCAAACATATGACCTCGAATCTCATCTTGCTTTCCAAAGAGTCCTTCCAAGGTGATCCAGATCTCATTTGGAGTCTTGCATGCAGCAACATGAAACCCTAAATCAATGGAGATTAACTCAAGAAGTAATCCTATGGCCTCATCCTTATAGTTCACCCATCTCATCTTCTCAATCGTTGATGTAGGTTATGTTTTTGTCATGATCGTCAAATTATACAATCCTTTCCTTCTGTGTTGGAATTCTACCTTAAGATTCCAATCAAATTAATTGTATGGTGTGAGGATTACCACCACGTTTGACTGTATAAAATTTGTCCTATCCATCTCTCCCACTGTTTCTAAGAACCCCTAAAAATTTACTCTCAATCTACAAGGGAAAAATTAAGAAATCACGATAGAAAGGGCACTTTAAGTGAAAATTCGTATTAGTTTCAAGAGATGATCTTGCAACTTATTTTCTGAGAAGACGGTGAGTAATCTCGCTAAACGGTTGGAAACCCACTTCCAAAATGGGTCGATTTACTTCCTACGTGTGTCGTTTCCTCAAAAACTTAATATTTTGGGAGCAATCACTACTAAAAGGTACGACCACAGATTCGTATCAGTTTCAGGAGACTATCTTGCGGCCTACTTTCTTAGCAAATGGTGAATAATCTCGCCAAACGGTTGAAAACCCACTTCCAAACCGGGTCAATTTACTTTCCATGCTTGTCATTTCCTAAAAAACGTAACATTTTGGGAGTAATAACTATGGAAAGTTATGACCATGGATTTACCTCGTCAAAATTATGATTTTCCTTATTCTTTTGCTTGTCTAGCTTGCTCCAAGAAGCATAGTTCTGATACCATGTTAGTGTTTCATGGAAACCTGCACATGAGATCTAGCTAGAGCATGCACAAACAAAGGTTATCAAGAAAAGGAAGAGAGATTCAATATGGAAGAATGAGAAAATATATTCACACTGCTCCAATGAGTTGATGATTTATACATAGATCATGATCAATATGATACAATGAATGAGTGAAATACACTCATATATAGGGAAAACATTCCATAATTAAGAAAAAAAAATCAAACAGTTATCTTTCCTTAGCAATGCATGCATGCATAATAGTGATAGTAAAAACAAAAAATCTAAAATAGAACTAGTCAGTTAACTCCCACTGAAATAGTGTGTCAAAAATAGAAATTTGTCCAACATTTTGCATTCTATTAAGTCAAATTGGACACCCAATTTCATTTCACCTGATTTGTCTGTTGTTCTCTCTGAACATTTTGATGTGTTTTCCCCTCCGGAAGGCCTTCCACTTCCGCTCCCTATTGAGCATTCTATCAACCTCATTGTTGGTGTTTCTCTTCCTAATGCCCCTCCGTACCATTTGTCTCCCTATGAGGATAAGGAAATTGAATTCCAACTCAAACAACTTTTCAATGTCGACTATAACAAACCCAACTTCTCTCCTTGTGCCTTTGCTTCCTTCATTATTCACAAAAAGAAGAGTGGCGAGTGGCATTTAGTCACCGATTAACATGCTCTCCACAATATTATTGTAAAAAATCATTATCCTCTCCCTCATATTAAATACTTTCTTGATCATCTGAAAGGGGAAAATTATTATGCAAAGATGGATCCGATGGCGAGATATCACCAAGTGAAAATGGTTTCCACCAACACTTAGAAAACAACTTTTAAAACCATATTTGGGATCTATGAATGGATGGTGATTCCTTTTCTCCCCACCAATGCCCCTGCAACATTCCATAGTCTCATCAATGATATATTTCTTCCTTCGTTGGGCCGCATTGTGGTTATCTATTTGGATGGAATTCTAGTCTTTAGAAAGACTTGGGAGGAACACTTACAACATTTGCGCAACGTACTCCAATTGTTGCGTACCAATCACCTTCAAGTCAAGGAATGCAAGTCCTCCTTTGACCAGAATTTTGTCTCTTATTTTGGGTTTTGCATAGATCAAGAAGGTGTTTGTCCTGATGCTTTTAAAGTTCAGGCTCTAACACAATCTCCTCAGTCCATGCTGACTCTTAAAAGTTTTCTTGGTGGAATCAATTTTTACAGGAAATTCGTTCCTCACTTCTCTTAGTTGACCAAGCCCCTTCATCATTTTGATAATCAGACCACTTTTCTTTGGACACATGTTGCTCAGGAGTAGTTGCAGTGCCTAAAAGAAGCCCCTTGTTCAACACTTGTCCTTTGTTTACTAAATATTCATCAACATTTTGAGATTGAGATTGACACCTCTCAACATGTGATTGGTGCAGTTGGTAAATAGGGAGGACATCCCATTTCTTATCATTCGGAGACATTGGCTCAAGACAAAAAACACTACCATCCCAAAGATAAGTAATTATTCATCTTGGTGCAGGCCTTAAAACAATTGTGCCATTATATCTTGGGTAAGGAAACCATTCTTCATATTGATCATCATCCTTTGAATTTTATGAATTCTCAATCTAAGATCCAAGAACAACGCCATTTGAAGTGGGTTACTTATCTACAATAGTTCCACTTGGTCATCGAATATAATAAAGGGACCACCAAATCGCATGCATAATCTTACTAGTTTCCCCCCTCCCCACATACTTCAAATCATGTATGCTCGTTGTGCTTCTTATGAAGATTGGAAGCCTTTGTATGCCTCTAACTCTTTTTTTAGTACCATCTGAACTACCTTGCAACAACCTAATATCATTAACCATACCCCTTTCCTATACTACCACATTTAGGATGGTTGGTTCTATAATATGGACACGCTATGTGTGCCTACTACCAATGATCGTCTTGTTCTCATTAGTAAATTCCATGCCTCCTCTTATGGTGGGAACCTCGGCACATTCAAAACTACTCAACATCTTCAACATCACTTCTTTTCGCCTTCTTTAAAATGCCAAGTTGATAAATTTAGCCGAGCTTGTACCCTATGTAGTCAACATGAGCCAACCAACCGCAAGTATGGCATGTATCAACCCTTACATATTCCCTCCCATCCTTGTGAATCTATCTCTATGGACTTCATCATCGATCTTCCCATGACCTTTCATCATCATGATGCAATTCAGGTGGTTGTGTGTCACTTCTCCAAAATGGCCATTTTTGTTCCTTGCAGTAAGACTACTATTGTTTCTCAAACTGCGGGTCTCTTTTTCACTCATGTGTGCACTCATTTTGGTCTTCTCTCCAAAATTTTTTCCGATCTTCATGCTTGTTTCTGCAATTAATTTTGGAAAAATATCTTGTCTCTCTTAGGTTGTCACCTCAAATACTCCTCTTCTTTCCATCCACAAATGGAAAGAAAAATCGAAGTTGTTAACTATATCCTAGTCCATGCCCTTTGCATTCATTTTACCAAATCTAAATAGTGGGATGCCACCCTTTGCAATGTCCAACATAGTTATAATAGGGGATTTCATGTTTCTATTGGCTTTTCCCCTTTCAAGGCTTGCTTTAGGCATCAAACTAATACCCCCTAGGAGTTTCCTTTACAACTCCAACCTTTTGGTAGTCCTCCGCAACAAAAAGAGAAAACCTTTCCCTTGTCCTTTTTGCAAACCTTGTCTCATAAACATGCTCAAGTTTATGAGGCTTTATAAGCTTCCCAACATTGTTATAAGTACTTTCATGATGTGCATAGGAAAACACTTTTTGATTCCACTAGTGAAAAGCTTTGTTTTGACATGGAGCACCAACGCTTTCATTCCTAGCATTATCACAAGTTGAAACCCCTCCATTATGGTCCTTACACAGTTCTGCAGCAAGTTGTAAACAATGATTATTGCTTCAAATTTCCACGACAGTTGGGTATTCATGACATGGTACATGTGAACAGTCTCAAATGCTATGATCCTCCCCTCTTGGAAAAATAGGTCACCATATCCTACCCCTCTAATTTGGTTGCATATTTCCAACCACCTCTCCTTCACAACATAGTGTTGGATACACACACCACCCCTACTCACACTCAACAACACACTTCCTTTCTAGTGGGTCGCAACGGTCAACCTCTAGCCCAAGCTAAATGGCTATCACATTCTTCCATGTCTCAACAGTTTCTTTAGTTGGTCACGAAAGTCAGGACACTTCCAGGCATAAACATGGAGGAATTAGGGAGGGTAGAAGGCACACTCCCCAAGTAGGAGAGCACACATCTCGAGGCAAACCAACGTGGCACTACCACAAAGGTGCACCTCCTTCCATATGCATCACACTTCACCACAAAGGCCAGATGGAGTGCATCTCTACCTGGAAGGTTGGACACAAGTCCCAAGGACCAAGAGTTGGCCAACTAAGATAGTTATTAGGGTTTGGGACCTTTTCTAGATATTGATTAGATAGAATTGGTCCACTTTTGATCAGAACCACTGCATTTTCAAACTATCCTATGTAAAGGTTTCCTATTCCACTAAATAAGACGAATGGTTCATTTTTCTTACTCATATCCTGTGTTGTTTTTGATGTTCTTTGTGAATATTATTTGGCTTTCTATGTATTATTGCAGATTGACCCATAGCTCCCTCTCATGGCTAATGCTCTTTCGTAGCACCCATTCCCTCTCTTCCTACCCAAAGACAATATGTAAGACTAACCCAATAAGGCACTTGTTTTTCCTTTTATTCTCACACAAATTTGACTCTCACATTTCCCAAAAAGTGGTTGTACTCAACCCATGCTGTTGTAAATTTGTGAATTCATTTTCCCACCAACCTTTCTTACTTAAATTTAATAAAAAAATGGCTAAACTAATACAATGGGTACCCCCTATTATCTTGAGGAATAATAGCCCCCATCATTATTGCCCCCCTCCCTTTGGAATCATAGCAGCTCCCATCATTATTGCCCCCCTCCCTTTGGAATCATGGAAGCCCCCATCGTTACCATTATTACCTTTATTAATCATTTGCAATGTTCAAAATACATAATTCAACCCTTAGTCATATTAATCAATAAGAGCTCTTGAAATCAACATATCCAATCATGAGCCTAAATCACATTTGCACATTTACATTACAATTTTAGGAGATTAAAACTAAAATGAAACATCTTGTGACTATAATTTTTCATTCAAAATCCTTAGAAAATGGAATGGATGATGGAATGGATTTGTATAAAAATGATTTTGAAGCACACATGTTCGAAGATACTCTAAACTATTATTCTAGAAAGGCTGCTTTACGGATTCCAGTGGAGTCTTTTACTGACTATATGCGCATGGTCAAAGACTGTTTGAAACCTGAGGAGAACAGCATTGCCCATTATTTGCACTATAGCAACAAATAAAGATTATCAGAAATAGTAAGAAATGAACTATTTCCCATTATGCAACGCGGCTTGTAGAAAAATGGGCATTCAGGTTTTCATGCCTTGCTTAGAGAGGACAAGAAACACGATCTATCAAGGATGTACTAGCTGTTTTGTAAAATATCTAATATCTTGGACACAATTTCTAATAGTTTTATACAACGATTAACCACAGCAGGAAGAATAATAATAAAGCAGGCAGAAGAAGATGCTGCATGTGGCATGCAACAACATGCTTTTGTTAGGAAGGTTATTGAACTGCACGACAGGTGTATGGAATATGTTGAAGATGCATTTCAAAATAACTATATTTTTGGTAATCATTTAAAGCAAGCATTTCAGGTAATATGTGGCAAAGCTGTTGGAGGAAGCACATTTGCTGAAATATTGGTTGTAATTTGTGATAATCTACTTAATAAGGGTAAGGGTGGTGGAAAATTAAGCCAGTGTGATTTGAGAATATGATTGAAAAGTTGGTTGTAATTTGTGATAATCTACTTAATAAGGGAAAGGGTGGTGGGAAATTAAGCCAGTTTAATGTTGAGAATATGCTTGAAAAGGTGGTGAAACTGCTTGTGTATATCGATCATAAAGATGTATTTGGTGAAGTTTATAGGAGTAAAATTCCTCCATATCGTTGAGCAATGAACGTATAGATTTTAGCATAGAGGTAAACATGTTAAAAAAGCTAAAGGAGTAAAATTGAAGTTGATTTACATCTAAGATGGAGGGCATGATTAAAAATTTGATGTTATCAAAGGAAGGGAGTTCTAACTTTAAGGATTATGTTCAGAGTCAAAATATTGACCTTCAAATAGAACTCAGAGTGAAAGTATTGAGCACTAAATTTTGGTCAACATTTATATTTTCCCAACCTAATCTTCCTTCAGATATTGTGAATAGTGTTGAAGTGTTTAAAGCTTATTATTCTAGAGAAAATAAAGACCGTAATCTTAGATGGATATATTCTCTAGGAACATGTAATATCAGTGGCAAGTTTGACAACAGGAAAATAGAGATGATCGTAACAACTTATCTGGCACCCCGGATCGGGTGACATGTTGCACAACACTGCCACCTAGTATAGCGCCCAGCCTCGTATTAAATGTGGTAGGTCGTTCCCCATATATTCAACATTAACGATGGGAGCAGGGAATTACAGTCGACCTTCGGGTGAGAGACTTCTCCCTCACGGGAAATGGTCGACCCTACAATCATTTACTATGGTAGATTTATTGTGAAGCCACGTTCTACCATCCCACAAGATTGTGAAAGAAAAGTGACATGGTCGCATTCAGCTCATTCTTGCTCTGCAATTTTCTGTCGTTTGTGAGATCTGGTGTGCTTTTCTCTGCATCCTTCCAACTTTTCTGAGCCCTGGTGCGTTTGATACCCACTCCCTCACCACGATGCCTAGGGAGCAAGGAAAACCTCGTTGGGGGTCAGCTTGGTACACCCACGTTGCTCAATGCTAGAGGAGACAACATTTGGAAAGAGCACTCTCATTGGCCAACTCCATTCTTCGTCGAAGAGCACAGATAGATTGTCTCTCACTCCAGGCTTATGCAGTTGAGTCTGCGATAAAGGAGCACGCTTAGACCCCACCAAAACAACTTTCACTCTTAGATAATTGGCAGCCCACAGGCACTACGCAGGAAGAAAATCCTCCAACTACACTTAAAACTCAATCCAAAAGTAGCATGAGGGGGAGGCTTGATGAAGAATTCCCAACCTATTATGTCAAGGAAGTGACTTACATGGAAAACACTCCGACTTCCCTAGAACCTTAGCCAAGAGGCAGGATGAGGGGGGGGCTTTGTAAAGAATTCCCAACGTGTTATGTCGAGGAAGTACCTTACATGGGTTTGGTCTCACAGGGGACCTGCGTGGTAATGGTGCACCATACAGACATAGCAACCATGGATAGGGGTGTGGGCAGCGCAGACACAGAGGAGGTTATTCCAGGTGAGGCAGCTACAAGGGAAACGAGGGTCACTCCGAGCGAGGGTGACGAAACCTCGGTGCCAACTCCTAACCGAACCGTGCATGGACATCCAAGTGCCCCGCCATCCTTCCTCCATGCGACACACTTGGATCTAGTGTTTGAACTACGAGGAAAAATTGCAGACCAGGAGCATAGAGCCCTCCTAATGGGACAACGATTGGATATGCTTCTGGACGTGTACTCCAATGCCTCAACAAATAAAAAATGCCCAATGTGCGCCTAGCCATTTTTCATCTAGGCCAGAGCAATGTGGCAAGAGGACGAGGACGACAGGCCATTGAGTATTTGGTCTAGTCAATTTTAGTCTGGTTTTCTTTTTTACTTCCCGCTATGTTTGGGCTCCCTTTTGCTTTAACTCTTGTTATTCAGATTCAAGTCCAGGCTTATAACAAAGCTCTATGTAATGCCTTAAACAATCTTAAGTCGATGCATGGCCATCTATCGTGGTTTCCTTTGGGCAGGACAAATGGCGAAACAATCTTTTTTTCTTGATCCAGAAGGAACATATGAGCCCCAAGTTGTGTTGGTTTTCGATAAAATGGAGACACACTTGGCGGCTAAGGCACTTATGTTTCTTTCTGTATCTTTTTATTAATATAATATAGCAGGCAACACCCTTTTTTAACTTAAAAAAAACAACAACTTATCTAGCAATTACACTGCTATTGTTTAATGACCACGATAAGCTCAATTATGCAGAGATTAAATCAAAACTGAATTTGAAAGATGAAGATGTTGGCAAACAACTACATTCAATGACATGTCAATGACATGTTTGAAGTGCAAAATTCTTGTCAAACAACCAAATACCAAAATGGTAGCTAGTACTGACACTTTTGAAGTCAACCCTAATTTTACCAACAAATCGAACAGGATTCAAATTCCATTTTCACCATTTGAAGAAGAAGAGAAGAAGAAAGCTATTGATAGTGTAGAGAATGATAGAAAACATGTCATTGATGCAATGATAGTTCGCATCATGAAGAGTAGAAAAGTTTTACATGAGTCAGATCTAGTAAGTGAATATAGTAATCAACAGGGAGACCTGTTCAAGCATGATGTTAAGGTAATACAAGGACGGATTGAATTTTTAATTTGCAAGGACTTCTTGGAACGTGACAAGGAAAATTCGTGTATGCTGAAATATGTTGCCTAAAAAGCTATATNGCTTTTCATTTTTGGGTTCAAATTAAAATTTTTAAAGTGTAGAATATTTTTTTTTGCTATTCAATTTTGAATTAAAGCATTTTTTCAATACATATAGATTAGAAGCCATTACAACATATTCATTGTGAGCTTTATTCTTGTTATTATGGAAATTAAAGCCCAGTGAGAAAGATACCATCATTCCTCACAACCATCCAAATTATACTTAATTAAGTTTTCTTGACTATCAAATACTTTGGAGAAACATCATTTTTTTAATTTATCTTTATCTCTTGTTGGTATCATTGTTGATATCGAATGCTTTGGAAAAACATCATTTTTTAATTTATCTCTATCATATTCAGTTTCATATTCTATAACACCTTTTGAATTTCCAATCCTTATTTAGTGAGAAAATTTTAAATTTTATATTTAAAATTTAACCTCCTCTCTCGATCATTGGAATTCTTCGTTAATTATATTATTCCTAGATGTTGATATCCAAATAGAAATAGAATTCTGGTTTCATATCTTTTATGTATATTTATAATTATATTTATATTTTTATGTATATTTATTGGAATTCTTCATTGATTGTATTATTATTCTTAAATGTTAATATCCAAATAAAAATAGAATTCTGATTTAAAATATTTTCATATCTTTTATGTATATTTATGTATATCTTTTATGTATAAATGAATTAAAAATAAATTTTAATCAATATTAAAATAATTACATTCTAATTTTTCTTAATATTATAACTATATATACCATATACACATAAGTAGTATTTTAAAACAGATATACAGAATTTAACTAAAACGTAAAAATTATATATATATATATATATACAATGGGACGAT
>JASDQU010248691.1:378-11967 GCA_032191745.1 Picea mariana
ATGCCAACAAGGCCATTTAACTAATATGCCAATCTTGGAGAAGATCTAACCCATGTAGACCTTGGCCATAGCCATTGCTAACATTTTATTCCATATTAAACTTTGATATTGCATATTTAAAGTTAACATCAATGACAACTAAAGTTAACATCAAATCACAACATGTTGAATGTAATTCCAACACTGTTCATTCAACAACCTGGCCAACAACACCAACTCCCTTATTTTAGGGAACCAACCCTAGGAAGCATCAACTCCCTTGGTTTTAGGGCACCAACCCCAGGAAGAAACAACTCCCTTATTTCCACACTTTACTTAGTAAAGGATATGAATCCTTCCTTGCTCCTCCCTTCCACCCTCACTACATAAGTATCTTCAACTTTCCTTCTTGGACTTTGCTTTTGTTTTTGATCTTCTGATCTGGACTGCAAAGACACCTTCTTCTTCACTGTTCTTTCTTGCTTATATAGTCTTCCAACTGGTGTGAGCTTTGAAGCATCGTGTCCCTTTATTTGAGCCATTGCACCTATTCATTTAAATTAATAGTAATAACGTTTTTATTTTAATTTAGAATTAATATCTTCCTATATTATTATTCATACATTATCGTGAAAGATTTTCAATTTAGTAAGAGGGATTTTCATAAATCGGTCACATGTATGGATCTATTTCTTTTAACTCGATCCCATGCCTCTTTATTTCATTCTCAATTTAAATTGATCAGATCTGAGATTTTTTATTACCTCTTTATTGCATGTATTGGATCACTTAAGATCAATCAGGACAAATCCAGATCCTATCTGGTTCAAAGTTCCTTACTGACAGAGAAAAAACTATTCCTCTGTGCGTTAAATTTCGCACAGAAGCACTTTAGGACCTCTACTCCATATGACCACAGGTGGTGGCTAAGCGCTAATTCAAACGAGTGCTTAATCACTTATCAAGATCGACGATCGTGTTTTATTTGCACATTGAGATGGACGACTTTCTTATACTCTGAAACTTCGGAGATTCGAGACTCCATGATATTTATGCCTCTTGCTTAATTCCAATTATCCCCGGAGTGGTGAAGTTCTGCTCCACCATTGATCTTTTTCCTAGTCTCATCCAATGGTCCCGATAAAAAATGAGTTGTTCGTTGAACTTTGAATAATTTTGGATTTTAGATGATCGATGACTCCGACTTAATCTTAAGTTGAGATGGACGGTCCTCGTTCATTTCAAAATTGTGGGATTCTGAGATCCTTTCAGTAACTCAACTTCCTTTATCTCCAAAGTTCGTCAATGTTGGAGTTGACTATTGCCACACAACTCTGATTTGACGGTTGACAAGATTCCAAGGCTTCTACACTCCGAGAATCCAGGAATTTTGAGCTTTACCCTGTCCTTCAAATATCACTGAAGTACCGAATAGGTCCACCACCGTGGATCTTCTCCTAACTCAATCCGATAGTTTCTTTTTACTCTGGGACTTTGTGCCTTTAGCCCCCGCTTATCCTATCTTTCCACTATGTTTGATCAATGGTCAAGAATGATTCCGAAGTAGATCAACGGTTATATTTACTTCATGATTCTACCCTTCAACGAGTAGTTGATACAAGAATCTTGGATATCCCCGAAGTTAGTAATCCCGGAGTGTCGTGGCTTGATGACATCACTGTTGATGTGGCATTGGTTGAGTGGATTCCACGTGTCACCTTAATTTGTGACTTTCGTATACCTAATGTGTCAACTAGACCATGACACTTGTCACTACCTGATTGTGCCACATGTCATATTTGTCTTCTGCCACATGTCTTCCTCCTGGATCATAGCTCTAGACTGCTTGATCTAACGGTTCGTATTGCTCCCTAATTTCTTCCCTCGATCTGATGGTTGTTTGGATTTCGTTACTTCGGGGCTTCAACCTTTGGTATTCTTTGTTTTTTTTGAAATTCTTATAGCCGAAGTGGTCAGTGTTGGAGTTGACCACCTTCTTTCCTTTAGTGCGATATGATCAACGATTGGTGTTATTTCGTGACTTTGGGATTTCATAGATTCTTCCTTGTCTCCAGTAATCGTCAAAGTGGCGAAGTGACAAAACTTACGCTGTCCTTCCACTTGTCTTTGATCAACGGATGAGATTGCGACCTTGTTTCCACTAATGATCAGCTAATTGTGAACTCTCCCAAGCTTCATTCGTATCTCTGATCAACAGTCACGATCACTTGAATTCCTTTTGCACAAGATTCCTCTATCCTAAGAACTCTCTTTTGGCTTCACTTGAATGCGCTAACTCCTCCTGAACTTTGATCTCATGACCTGCACTTTGTGGACATCAATGAAAATATCATACTATTGTGTCCAACATTGCATCTCGTCTAGGTTGCATTGCATAATAACCTCATTGTTTTGTAGTGCATCATTCATTATTTGAGTCACCCTTTCAACAAAGAAAGCCACCTCTTCTGATGTTGCATTTTATGTGTCATGAGTTTCCCCCATACTAACTTCTGGCTCTTCTCCTTCAGGAATAAATGATGCAGGATGTCCCCCATCGCCTCTCCTCCTGATCATCAATGTTTTATCACAGGATGACACATGATTTGGCTCTGATACCACTGTAATGTTCCCAATCAATTTCGCTAGGAACCTTGGGTTATTTTTTGATCTTGTTTGTGTTATTATTTAAGTGTTTATGCATTTTTTGTTTCATAAAGTTGCATTGGGTGGATTGTATTAAGTTTTTATAGCATATGGAGAAAAATGATATTTGAAGACTACAAGATATAAGAGAAAACACAATTAATTCTCAAATAACTTTAGATCCGACCTTTATTTAGATAATAAGTTGACCTCCATACATAAGATCTACAAATATGGAACAATATAGCAAGATAATGGACTCCGAGATGAGCATGCCCTCAAGATACAACAATATAGAGAGATAAGACCTCGTAGGCCTCCAACAACTAAATGATGGTCAATACAAGATCAATTTATTTACCTTGAAAGATTGAAACCTTCATATTTGGTGTTGGTGCGCCCCCAACTGGCTGGAGAAGCTAAGAAATTTGGCTTCCTTGAAGATGGCCTCCAAACCCTTACAAAATGCTTCCAAACTGTAGATCAAGGAATATATAGTGCAAATGGAGAGAACCATCAATCAAATATTCATATATAGCCTTCCAACTCAATGTATCCTCATTGAATAGTGCACCCCTCTTCATAAATTCATCCCAAGGCCACAATAAAATAATAAACAGGAGAATCCTTCTATTAGAAGCTTAGAAAGGGCACTAGAGGCCTAAGAAACCCTCCCAGGAAGATATTTTCCTCATATTTCCCTTCTCCACCTCAAATCGAACTGATCTCCTTCAAACAATGTTCCCCACCTGCTGGAAACCCTCAGATCTTTGCCCTGCCTTCTTCTTGGATTGTAGAAATTAACTTGTAGCTGAATAGAATGGTGAGGGAGGAATATTTCACCTCCTTGGCCGAGATTGGACCAGGAGCAAAGGGATGTTTCACCTCCTTGCTAGTATCTAGGGTTTATTGACTCAAAAACCCTCAAAACATAAGTTTCATAGTGCAATAATCTCTCAAGAGAAAATGTCATGAATGAGAAGTGAGGATCCCTCCTCTCTCTTTTATACATCCATCTTCTAATTCTCAATTGAGTTGCTTTATTTTGTTTACTAAGGTTATTGTTTTATTTTCTCTTTAAGTCAAATAAACCTTTTTCGTCTTTCCTCATAGTCACTTTAATAAAATAGCATTAAGTCCTTAAGTGACACTTTAGTGCCTCCTAACCCCTTTTCACCCATTGGACTATAGTCTAGATGGGTGAATAGACTACTAAGTCCTCATTTGTTCGTGTCAAGGAGAGGGGAACATTACAAGCACCCAAAGTATCTAAAGGGGACTCTCTGATAGTTGATACGCTGAAGCCAAGTGAAACCACATAACACCAACGCAATTTCATCCAATAATCCTGCTCTCAGATCGACTTCGATCTATAACCATGACCACCTTCTATCCAATTTTTTTTCCCATTCTGGTTCACTTCCCACAAATATTCCAATTGTGTTACCGATAGACTCCATAATGGCTTCATTCCAGAACACCAACGAGAGATTGGGAAAAATTTCCCACACCTTCTCGGGAGAGACAACATCTAGGTTTGGATCGTAGTTCATGACCCATTCCTTCAAAATGAGCCCCGATGACCCTTAGTTCCAGACTCAGCTGAATATTTTCTCCAAATCCTCCTTGTATTTGAACCTAAACAACATCCATCCTCACGAGAGTGTATGAAAGATAGGATAATATCCTAACAAATCTGTCCAGTTTGTATCTAGCCACACTACCAATGTAGAATCTCTCACCATATTCCCATTGACCCTTCCCACAACTGTTATGCCCAATAGAGACGAGATATCTCTCATGGAGACGTCTTCTCCCTCTACCATCTACTATATCTCACACTTGACTTTCCAACACCTAGCCTTACGATTTTGAAAATTGGGAGTATCTTCACACCAAAAAAATGGATCTCTACACCAAACTCAGGAGTGATCGCTTCCATCCCCACAAAATTACCATTTGTGAGTGAGAATTCCTTTGCCTTGAATGACTCTTGAAATTCCTCCTTGGTTGCATGTGATCATATGCCCTAATTAACTGCATGTGAGGGGTGTCGATGATCACCTCTTGCACGAATTCCATTGAACACCGGGAGATTGGATCCTGAGAAGTGAGCCTGACCATTGAACAGATCAAGATACAGACTGACTTCATGACGCTTGTACTTTTGTTGGTTGAAGAATTACTCGTCACTGACAAAAATGTCCTCCTTAGGGTAGATACTTTCCACCTCGTAATCCACAACTTCTTCTTCCATTTAAGGTGATTCATATTAAGAGTAAAAACACACTAACTCTATGAATATACCTATCTGCCTCAACTCAAGGGGCTAGAAAACTAGGGTTTTCCAGTCATTTGGTCAACACAATTGTTGTTGTTGTTGTTGTTGTTGTTGTTATTATTATTATTATTGTAATTTCAATCTTCCCTAAAATAAAAATATGGTTATTAAAAAATATATAAATCTTATTTATTTATTTTTTAAACTAAAGCAAGAAGATGATATATTGAAAGGGGTCATAAATGACTAGTAAAAGTTTAAAAAAATGTGTGATGTGTTACTTCAAACAAATATTGCATCTCTCATATGCTATTATGAAATTTTGTTGATACTTAAGGCTATTATAAACCTACTATTAATGCAAGTAAACTTCTTATAAAACACGTCCAAAATACATATTACTTTATAATAAAAAAAAAGGCTAAATGAAGACATGTTGTGTGACTGCTTCCTCCTAGTAAGTATGTTGGTCCACTTCCATTGCTTTCTTGGATTGGTGAATAGTCTCTTCCTATTTAGCTTCCCTCTTTGAAATGTTGGAGGCACACTGATTTGAGGCTACAAACTGCGAATCCTTATGAGAAATCAGGACAAGGTTCCTCAACATGCAAAACTCTGCCTCAAGCTCCATTATTTTCTACCTTTTCTCTCCCAAAATATTCCTAATGCTTTTGTTCTGTGATTCACATTGTTTTTCATTATCATGGGCATAGAAATAGAATTGAGATCTATGCCATTTCTCTCCAAACTCTCCTTGTCTCTTCTTAGAATCCCATGGATTTTAAAGAGATCTCTAGGGTCAATTATAGCAAAAAGGACAGACATAAGAGTTGGGTCTAGATAATTTATACTAGTGTTGGAATAGATTTGAACTAGACTTGCAAACCAACCTTTAGAATATTGTACACCAAATCTAGAAGGATTATGCACTTGAAATCGAAGATGATGGGTCACGAAACCGCGAAGCAGAACCCATGATTTAGGCTAAAATTATAAAGTATGAACCAAGAATAGAGCCAAGAAACAAGATTCCGAATAAACATGAACAAATATACTAGGAACCAACCATTGGATGACTTAAACCTAAAGATTGAATTGCTAACACTTCCAAAAGACACTACACCAATGCACAAAGTTTGTGGGTCAGGAATTGTCTTCCCTAGCCCAGACCTGTTGGAGAGAACATTGAAAGGCCGGATAAAACCCAAACATGTAGACCAAATCCAAACATACAAACCACATAGTCCTAGAGAAGACCTCCCACCGACTATGCCCTAAAATAAACAACCGGGATAATCGAGTACTTACATTTTCCAAATGCAAACCAAAATTCGAGCAAGGTATGAAACTTGAGCAAGCCAAAGCAAATTTCCCAAGCCCCTCCACACCAAGTAGACTATATAAGGTATCATATGTAATATAATATGAAAAACAAGAATATTTAACATATATCAATGGAACAACAAAATATTGAGAAGAGCAACACCAAAAATGATACGTTTATTCAAGAAAGCAATGTTCACTTGCCTCTTCGAGGGGGAAACCTCCAACAGAGCAGAGCTCTATTAAAATAATTCTCAAGAAAAGACTTATCATGCCTCCTACTCTTATTTATACTAATTCTATCTTCTAAAGAACCTTCTAGCGGAAGATCTTTCTATAAGCGAAAGCTTCTATTAGGTATTCTTACATTGACTTGTTCCCATTTATTAAATAGGACTTACAAACTAATTTCAGCCTTTATTACATCGAAAATATATTATTCTACCTATGTGAGGGGTTACGGAGGTTAGGTTCCTAACATTCCCCACCTCCCCCCTTGAAAAAAAACCTTGTCCTCAAGGCTTGATATGAGGAAATTTTTTGCAGAATGGTGGCGGGCTCCCAAGTGGCATCTTCTAGAGTTGTATCCTTCCACTGCACTAACACTTCCTTGATGGTGCGCTGACGTAGACAACGCTCTCGTTGGTCCAAGACTTCTTGGGGATGCAACCAAATGGAATATTATTCATCCAACTTAGGGAGACTAGTTTTCATTTAGAAGTTAGTTCCAATCACCTTCTTAAAGCATGAGACATGAAAAACAAGATTGAGCTTAGAATCACTAGAAAGAGATAACTGGTAGGAAATTGTCCCTATGCGCTTCAGAATTGTATAAGGACCATAAATTTGGGAGAAATCTTCTGACAATGGTCATATTTGAGTGAAGTATTCTTATAAGGTTGCAGACAATGAAACACTTGGTCCCCTTCAACAAATTGACGTTCAAAATGACCTTGATCGATTTGCTGCTTCATGCAATTTTGAGCCATCACCAAATTTTATTTGAGGGTATGGAGAATGGCCTCACGTACTGTAATATTTTTTTCAACCTCCTAAACCTTTGAGACACCTGGGATGTATGAGAGAATCGACAGGGGGATTTTGTCCATATTATGCTTCAAAAGGAGTCATGCAAGTAGCCGTATGGTAATATGTGTTGTACCACCATTCAACTAGTGGTAACCACTGAGCCCACTGATGTTGTCAGTAAGATGAAAAACACTTCAAATATGTTTCCAAACACTTTTTGACAATTTCAATTAGGCCATCAGTCTGGGGATGATAGGCGGTGCCGAGATGCAATTGGGTTCCCTGTAGCTTGAATAATTCTTGCCAAAAAATGTTGGTGAATGTGGGATCCCTGTCAAAGACAATAGAATGAGGAATTCCATGAAGTTTGAAGATATTATCCATGAAAAATTTAGCCACTATGCATGCGGTGAAAGGATGTTGAAGAGCACATAAATGAACATATTTGGAAAGACGATCAACCACCACCATGATGATTGACTTATTGCTAGATTTAGGTAGGCTCACAATGAAATCCATAGAAATATCCTGCTAAATAAAAGGGGGAATTGGAAGGGGTTGTAGTGTGCATGGTTCTTTGAATGTTTCTCCCTTGTTGTGTTGAAAAACATCACATTCAACCACAAAAGTGTGTATGTCCTGTTTCATACCATCCCAGAAGAAAGAACGTTTGAACCTTTCATAGGTTTTAGGATTTAATTTGTGACTATTTTCTTAAATATAGACAACCTTTGTAGCGAAGATCATTATTGTGCCAAGAGTACCCTGGAGATGTTGGAGAATGTTCTTGCAATTTTTGGATCAAGTGAGAGATTTTGGGGTCTTACAACCATTCCTGGCGAGAAGCTTGGAGCCAATCTGGTACAATGAAGGAGAGGGAAAAGAAGGACCCTTATTCTTCACATTTTAAAGAAAGAGAATCAATGGCCACATTTTATTTTCCCTTCTTGTAAATTATCTCATAATCATATCCAAATATCTTGGTTACCCATTTTTTTTTCTCCGGTGAGGAAATTATTTGTTCCAAAAAATACTTGAGGTTGTGGTGATCAGTTTTAATCTGGAAGCGTTGGTCCAATATATAAGGACGTCAGAGATCCACAACATGCAGAATAGCCAACATTTCCTTTTCATAGATTTATTGGCCCAAATTTTTGTCTGAAATTTGTTTGCTAGTGAAGGCCAAAGGCTGACCATCTTGCATGAGGACTGCCCCAATTCCTTTTCCTGACACATCACATTTCAAGAAAAAAATCTTGGTAAAATATGGGAGTGCCAGGATAAGCGTTGTGCACATAGCCTCTTTCAAGGCATGGAAGGAGTGATCAGTTTTTGGATTCCAAGTGAAGTCATTCTTTTTAAGGAGAGGAGTGAGAGGTGCTGCAATTTTTCCATAATTCTTAAAAAAATTGTGATAATAACCTGTTAAACCTAACAAGCCACACAAGCTCATAAGAGTTTTAGGGTGAGACCAATCCAGCATAGCTTCAATTTTTTTTGGATCCACCCTTACACCATCCTTGCCAACAATATGACCCATGTACTCCACTTTTGAGGTTCCAAAGGCACATTTAGATTGTTTGAGGAAAAGTTGGTGTTGAGAGAGTAGATGGAGAACTTAATCCACATGGGCGATATGGGATGTCCAAGTTTTACTATAGATGAGAATATCATCAAAGAAAACTAAGACACAATGACATAGAAAAGGATGGAAGACATGATTCATGAGACTTTGGAAAGTGGAAGGGGCATTACACAGGCCAAAGGGCATGACCAAGAACTCATAGTGACGCTCATGAGTTCTAAAGGAAGTCTTGGGAATGTCTTCTTATTTCATATAGATTTGGTGGTAGCGAGAACAAAGATAAAGTTTAGTAAAGTACCGAGCACCACTCAATTCATCCAAGAGATCATTAATGAAAGGAATGAGAAACTTGTCTTTGATGGTGAGTTTATCGAGGGTGCAAAATTATGGATACATGCGCCAAGTACCTTCTTTCGTGAGTAACATGACCACATGAGAAGAATAGGGGTTAGTACTAGGATGGATAACACCCTATTCGAACAATTCTTGAACAATTTTCTCAATTTCATTCTTCTGGGAAAAGTGATGATGACAAGGAAAAACATCAGGAGGAAGACTGTCGAGAATACGAGGAATGGCATGATCATGAACACCATGGAAAGGGGGAAGTCCCTAGGGAGTGGAAACAACTACTTGGTGTTTGGATATGATATATTGGAGGTCATGATGCAATGAGGGTGTCTCAACTGCTTGAATGGAATGGAGTTGGGAAATAATACCCGAATGACCTTTTTTGAGAAGCTTTTCCATTCGATGGGAACTGGTGATCTCAGGGTTACCTGTTGTGGTTCCTTGGAACTGATACTATTGTCCCTCATGTTGGAATTACATGGTTAATTTCTTAAAATCCATGAGAATGGGGCCCACAGTGCATAACCATTCAACAACTATCACAATGTCACAACCGCCCATGTCTATAGCAAACATACGATATTTTAGTTTATACTGACCAATTTGGAGCCGCACATTTTCACAACATCCTTCAAATTTCAGGGACCCTCCATTGGCAATCATGATTTGAAAATTATTGACGACACAGATATAACAGTTGACTTCTTGGGCAATGCGACGATGAACAAAATTATGGGTGCTACCACTGTCAACAAGGATGATGACTTTCTGATTCTTAATGTAACCAATTAACTTGAGGGTCCGGGAATGAGAGAATCCAGTGAGGTCATTTAGTGAAATCACCGGTTCAACTTCTGGTGGATAAGAGGGTGGAGTCAAATCAACTGGGGGTGGTAGCTCCTCCATAGGGGGAACAACCGCCTCCTCTTCATATACATCCTCATTCATGGCCATACAAATATCTTGTTTCTTACACTTGTGCTTTGGAAAATATTTGTCATCGAAATTATAGCAAAGACCCTTGAGTTGGTGTTCAACCATTTCTAATCGGGTTAATTTATGGATCTTGAGGGGGTTTGCAGGAGGGGTAGAATTGGTGGGTTTAGGGCGAGGAAGAAAAAATGGTTTTTTGGTCTGGGAGGAGACAATCTGTTGGGATTCCTTGGCTCGTTGAGTAGATTCCAACCAATTTTGGGGGTAGGCTATGAGAATGTGAGCACAAATTTCATCTTTCATACCACTGATAAAAAACTCTTGGAACAAGGCATATGGAATTCCCTTCGTTCTAAAAGCCAAGTGATCAAAGGCTGCAATAAAGTATTCCACTATCCCAGACTACTTCAACTTGGTCAATCGACCTAAATGATGGGTGCCTAAGTCAAAGAGGTCATAAATATCTGCAACAGACTGTGTCCAAGCCACATATCCTTAGCATGCCTTTCGATGCCATTGCCACCATTGCTAGTGTTCCATATCCAAATGTAGGATACCATAACGAAGCTTGGCTAAATCATCATTAATTCCATGCAAAGAGAAATAATGTTCCATTTGAGTGACCCAGTCTGTGGGATCCGAACCATCAAATTTTTTGACCTCAATTCTGGGAAGGCGAAGGTCTTGAGGAAGGTGGGTGGAATGAGGACCTTGGTAATGGGAAGATTTATTGTCTTCCTGATAGGAAGGTTGTTCAAAAGAGGTAGGGTTTACGGAGCTGCTCATCAATTGGGTGAGTGTGTCTTTGATGTCTTTGATGTGGGCACCTTGGTCTTGGAGGGTTTGAACAAAGGAATTGAGCTTGCCAAGGCTGGAACTGTTAGTCTAGATGTCCTTGTTCTAGAGATTGTCGGCAATCAAGGTATTGAGTTCTTGGGCACGGGTGGTGGCCATTTGAACAGAGGAAAAAATAGGTAGATAGGTCCAAACTAAAAATATTACAGGTGAGGGGTATCATGACAAATGCAGAAAAGAGAGGAATGCAAAGGAATATGTGGCAAATAAGGGTGTCGAGAGGGGTGGGTGGGACCATAGAGAAAAATGGTGATAGGTGATAAGTATCACGATGATTAGGGAGAAAAGGGGAATCCATTGGGATAGGGCCCAAATAAGGGTGTCGAGAAAGGAGGTTGGGTCCACGAAAAAAATTGTCTTAAAAATGATAGGTACCATGATAATCAAGGCAAAGAGGGGAATCCAATGGAATAGGTCCCAAATAAGGGTGCCGGGAGGACTACTATACTTTTTTTTTTACTCCTTGAAACCTATACTATGATTTGAATAATACTGCAGTGATGAAATGCCAAAATTATTAACAAGAAGAAATATGTAGTAATTTCGCAACTCCAATGCAGGAGGCAAGGTTGCACGACAATTGATCTTGCATGTTCCTTTTTTTTTT
>JASDQU010248692.1:16798-33314 GCA_032191745.1 Picea mariana
GAAGAAGAATCTTCAAAAAGGGAAAAGAAATATCAAAAGGGAAACAAGAGAATAAACACGAGGAAATTCTTCAAGAAAAGATTCTACTCAAAGGAGGACGGTTCCTCGTCATATGAGGAGGATAATGATAGTGACAATGACTCAAAAAGAGTAATCTTCATGGCAGTATAATATGATTCTGAAGAATAAGGTGAAGTCGATCTTAGAGTAGAGATAATCATTGCACTATAAGAACTTAGGAAATAAAGAAATAAAAACAAGTCACTCAAGTCAGAGTTAAAAATGAAAGAGGGATCTCATAATTCCAACTATGAATAAATCGAGTAGATGATCATGAGTATAAAAATTCAAATAGAAGAAGACAAAATAATTGAGGAAGTACTTAGAATTTAGTTAGAAGAGAAGGATAAAATGATTGGAAGCTTTGAAGCCGGAATAGTCTCTTTAAGGGAATATCTTTAGAATAAAGATATGCAACACAAGACCACCAGAATATTGGATCAAATCATCAGCAGTCAAAGACCATAAAATGATAGATCCAGACTAGGATACAATCAAGTATAAAATGAGAAAGGATCGAGCTCCAAGACAACAGAAAAGGAAGCAGAAAAAACAAGATATGCAAAGATTGTCAGAGATTTTTTCAAGAAGGAAGATATCAAGCCCCCAAAGAAGAACATTCCAGAAATAAAGAAGACTCAAGAAAACGTATTCAGAAGGAATGCACATCAAAGAAGATCATGTACTCCCAAGTATCAAAGGTTGTTTTATGGTCATTGTTTTAATTGTGCTAATCATGGAAATAAATATGTAAATTAGAGAGCTTATGCCAAGAACAGAAGAAACTATACAGGGTACTTACATAATAGTTACCCCAGAAATTCTTATGAAGCATACAACAAAAACCAAAATAGTTTTGTCTCATTGAGCTATGAAGTAGTATGCTACAAATGCAATAATTTTGGAAACATAGAGAAGAATTGTAGATTGACTATTCCACTCAGGGAACCAAAGAAGAACATCAACAACAATATATCAGAACCACAGGAGATATGGAAAATAAATCATAATCAATGCTCGCTTTCTCTACAAACACAACATAGAAAAGTGATTGGTTGTTGAAAGCATATGACAGGTGACAAGAATAGGTTTCTAGATCCGAAGAAATAAATAGATGGATCAATTTCATTTGGAAATAATAATTCAACTAAAATTATATGTAGAGACACAGTTAAGCTTGGAAGCAAATATTCCATGGCAGGAAATGTTCTACTGATTGAAGATATGAAACACAATATGTTGAGTATAAGTCAAATGTGCGATAAAGGACACGGAATTCAGTTCGACTAAGAGAAATGTGAAATTAGGAAAGAAGGATCGAGTAAGTTAGTGGTGCCAACGATAAGGACTTCGAACAATATATATGTTTTGAATGAAATTGGAAAAGAAAGTTGTTGCTTAGGAAAGAAAAATGAAAGTTGGTTCTGGCACAAAAAAGGTATTTAGAAAAAGAAGAATGAGGATGGACATGTAACCAGGAATAAAGCAAGGTTAGTATGCAAGGGATATGATCAGGTTGAAGGAATAGATTTTGAAGAATTTTTTTTCCCACTTTCCATAATGGAAGCAGTCAGATCAAAGTATATCAGATGGATGTAAAACCAACCTTCCTAAATGGAGAACTAGAAGAATAAGTCTACATCGAACAACCATAAGGGTTTCTACTGTTAGAAAAGGAAGATTATTTTTGCAAATTGAAGAAGGCATTGTATTGACTCAAACATACCCCTAAAGCATGGTACTCAAGATTAGACATGTATCTACAATAGCAAGGTTTGAGGAAAGGCAATGCAGGCAACAATCTCTACATAAAGGTAAATCAAGGCAGTATATTGGTAATTGAAGTTTATTTTGATGAAGTTATTTTTGGAAGCGATGATGACAAGATGAGTCAAATTTTTTCTAAAGACATGTATAATGGATTCAAAATGTCATTACTTGGTGATTTTTATTTCTTTTTGGGACTCCACATATGTCAGCAAGATAAATGCATTTTCATCTCCTAGACCAAGTATATAAAAGAAATTCTAAAAAAATTTGGAATGGTAGATTTCAAGCTTGCAAGTACTCCCATGCAGATTAGTTGCAAATTGAGAAGATATGATAAATACAAGAATGCGGATCATAGACTCTACAAATCGATGATTGGTAGTTTACTCTATGTGACAAAATCGAGACCGGACGTGATGCAAGCAATTGGAAAGTTTGAAATATTTCAAGTAGCACCGAAGGAAACAAATGTTATGGTAGTAAATAGAATATTAAGATATCTCAAAGAAACAAAAGACTATGGATTATTGTATCCAAAAGGGAATGATCTATATCTAGTTGCATACATAGATGTGGATTGGATAGGAAGTGTTGATGATAGAAGAAGTACAAGTGGAGAAACCTTCTACTTGGGTGATTGTTTGGTATCCTATTTGAGAAAGAAACAATCTTAAGTATTGTTTTCCACAGTAGAAGTAGAGTATATTTGATCCGAAAAGATCTTTTACACGACTATGGTTGAGTTATTAAGCATGTGTTGATTAACCAATTAGGAAGCTTAAGGAAAGAGGAAGAAGTATAGAATAAATTTGACATCCATATAAACATGTACATAACTAAAATTAAGCATAAAACAACAACAAACCATAACACCAATGTGATAACAAAGTTTAGAAATCTCGCCTATGTCTCCGGGCCTTTGTCTCAGTGGGTGAGGTTTTCTTATTTATGTTAAAATCTCAATAAGTACATCACAACAGTGCCAAACGTTTACAAAACTGATCTGGTCGTGTTCTACTATATCTCAATAACCCAATAGAAGAAACGAAATTCAAATCGGATGATTGGAGCTCCCAGAAATGGCCCGCAAAGGTGCGCTCCTCAACAACTTCCTTTCATAAAAATGCCTTTGGCTTGGCAAATCTGCAGCATAAACTTGCTCTGAATGTCCTCCCATGGCCTCAAGAAGTTCTGGTTTATATAGATATGAATTTGGTAACCATCTCCCAACTTCCTCCCAAGATCTGGCCTCAAAAAGGGCCCAATATCCCCCAATATTGGCCAAAAATCTCCAAAATTGCCCAAAACATCATCAAAAATCACTATTATATAGTGATAATACCCAATTTTTGCAACATATTTGGGCTAATCCCCTCTGACCTGGGCGTGTTCCCCTAAACATGGTCACATGGCTCAATATGGCCAAGCGCCAGCCCCTCAGGGCTGTGCGCTGACCCTTACCCCACAAATACTTGGTCTCATGGTAAAAGTTAATAGGACCTAGTCCTGAAAACTAGGCACCCAGATGGTGGTCACCTCTTGGGTCACATGCATCATGAACCGCCAGTGGTTAGGTCCTATCCACTGCCCCCCATGTGCCCATCGTATAACCGTGTAATGGAGCACGCCTGGTATTGGATGTGGTTCTATGGAGTGGTAAAACCGTGGGCTAGTGCTAGGCCCTAACCCCCTTCCACCTCAACCATTCCTTACCACTTTAAATATTATATGGTGGACTTATTATAACAAGTCCCATTCCTTTCGAGAACTTTGATTTTTAGGCCTTTCTAATCCCCATCAAGCACCTGTATCCGATTTTGGATCACACCTCCCCACTAAAGGACCTTTTCATCCCCAAAAGGTTACTGACCAATCATCAAGCTTGAGATAGGCCACCTGACTCTTTCCCTATCTTTGAACTCTTTCCCATGCACCTGTCTCATCAAGATCAACTATAATACAATCATGACAACTGACAACATATTGTTAGCAATTTGAACCCTGTTACATCTTACTGAAGGCATTATCATCCATGTAGACAACATTACTAATGATAGCATAAAAAATATGACTGCAAACAAGCTAATAAGTTTGTAATATTTGCACGACATAAGCTTTTCTTGAAGCAAACTGTGATTGATTTTCCATTCAACAATCATTTCCTTTTCTTTCTTAAGATCAATTACTTGATTTGAAACAATAATAGGTGTGTTTCTTACTTGAACTATCTTCTATAATAGTTCCATAGTTTGAAAAGTTTTATTTTCCTTTACATGATGAGCATGAAAAACATATTCTTGACCTTCTTTGGTTAAATGATATTGATTCCTTTCCCTGTAGAATATTGCTTTACGAACATACAAGTATGGACTACCTAAGACCATTCCACATTCACTTAGTGGCACTACATCACATGTTAACTCTTCCACATACTTAGATGAAATAGAAAATTTTAATGTGCACTGCTTGGTTATGTGCATTTGATGATGGTTTCTTATCCATTTAAGTGTGTAGGGATTATGATGTATTTGTGTTTTTAACCCCAATTTCTTAACCAATTCCTCTGAAATTAGGTTATATTGAAATCCACTATCGATTATGTATCAACCTTAGTGTGCAACATGATTACCCTTATATGAAACAAGTTACTTCTACAATCAAATCCTTCACCAATTTTACCTATCATACCAACCAATGAGACCTTTGATTTATCACCTGAATCCGATCCCAAGTTTGTGGGTCATGTTGTCACTGCAACTGTTTGCCTCCCTTTCTTCTCCTTGAACCACATTGGTCTCTTCTTGGGATGAAATTTCCAACAATGGTCCTCATCATTCCCCTCTTTCTTGCAATTCCTGCAAGAGGGCTTCTATTCCTTTCTTGTCACTGAATTTGACTTCTTTCCATGCCACTTCCTTTTGTCCTCTTTCCTTGAAGACGATTCCCTTGATACACCAACACTTGTTTTCCCTGCTTCAATGTATGTTGCTTGAACATAAAACTCATCAAGATTAGTTGGTCCAAACATGAATACAATATTTTGAATATATGCAGGTAAACCTCCTATATACTTCATAAGAGTTTCTTGGGCATGTAAAGGAATATCTAACATCAATGCCATTTTTCGAAATCCATTTGTGTATTCTTTCACTGTTTTTCCTTTTCTTAATTTTAAAGATTGCGATTCAATTAACGCTTTCTCTTTATAACCCAAAGGATATAATTGATTTATAAGTGCAAAAATAAAACTCTTCCATGATATAAGTACATTACCCACTTGTTGCGTGCCATTTTCCAACTTGCTTTGCCTCCAGATCAGTGTTGTGCTTGCAAGTCTTAATGATGCCAACTTGATTTGTGTGGCCTCATCCTTGATATGTTTCACACTGCAATAGACCTCCATCTGTCTGACCCAATTTTCAAGTCTCTCTGCATTAAATTCACCATCATACATGGGTAATTCGAATTTAACATCAAGTTTTAATAAAGGCATTTCATTCTTATGTTTATGAACATGTTTCTTTGCATTGGATTTATAACTTGAACTTGAAGAAGAAGGAGAAGAAGGAGGTGATGATGGAGGTGAAGGAGGAATTTGAGGAGGATCCTCTCCTTTTTCATTTTTTTCCCTTTGAATATTCACCAAGAACTGGTCTCTTTCGTTCCAAGTAATACTCATACAAAACCTTCATCATCTCCGACATAGAAAACAAAGTTTTTTGAAACTCTTTCTCATCATGAGAAAGTCCCTCTTCCAATGCCATCTTCTCGCTTTGAGAAGTTCTATTTATCAGTACAATCAATGGATTCTCTTCAACAATATTTCCTTCACCATGAAGTAGCTTTTCCCTAGTTAACATGAAAAACTTAAATCCAAATGTCAACTGGATTTGATACCACTTGATGCGAAAATATCTTTTACACAACTATGGTTGAGTTATTAAGCATGTGTTGATTAACCAATTAGGAAGCTTAAAGAAAGAGGAAGAAGCATAGAAGAATTGTGACAGACATATAAACATGTACATAACTAAAATGAAACATAAAACAACAACAAACCATAACACCAATGTGATAACGGAGTTCGACATCTCACCTACGTCTCTGGGCCTTTGTCTCAGTGGGTGAGGCTTTCTTATTTCTGTTCAAAGCTAAGAAATAACAATAATGCCAAAAGGTTACAAAAATGATATGTTCTTGGTCTACTAGATCTCAAGAACCCAACAAAATAAACAACACTCAGATCGGATGACCACAGCTCCCAGAAATGGCCCACAAAGGTGTGCTCCTCAACAGCTTCCCTACATAAAAATGGCTTTGGCTTGGAAAATATTCAGCATAAACTTGCTCAAAATCTTCTCCCATGGCCTCAAGAAGGCCTAGTTTATATAGATCTAAAGTTGGTAACCATCTCCCAAATTCCTCCCAAGATTTGGCCTCAAAATGAGCCCAATATCCCCCAATATTGGCCAAAAATCTCCAAAACTGCCCAAAAAATCATCAAAAATCACTATTATATAGTGATAATACCCACTTTTTGCAATATATTTGGGATAATCCCCTTTGAACTAGGCACGTGCCCCTAAACATGGTCACATGGCTCAATATGGCCAATTTCCAACCCCTAAGGGCTACACGCAGGCCCTTACCCCACAAATACTTGGTATCATTGCAAAAGTTAATATGACCAAATCTCAAAAACTAGGCGCCCAACTGGTGGTCATCGCTTGGGTCACATGCAACATGAACTGATGGTGGTTAGGTCCTATCCACTACCCCCCTCCCACCCACTCTCATCGTATAACCGTGTAATGGAGCCCACCTGGTATTAGATGTGGTTCTATGGAGTGGTAAAAGCGTGGGCTGGGGCTAGGCCCTAGCTCCCTTCTGCCTCCACCATTCCTTATTTACCACTTTAAATATTATATGGTGGACTTGTTATAACAAGTCCCATGGTGGCATGTTGGTATCCAACCAGTCCAAAACACTAGCCCCTATGACAGGTCGGGGGTTCAAATCGAGTGAACTCCAAAAAATTTACCAAACACTATAGCCAACCAATGGGTACCACATGGCATCCCATGTCTAGGCCACGTGGCACCACGCCATTGGTCAAAAACATGCTATGTCATCAACCAATAAATGCCCACTTCCATGTCATCTCACTTGCCATGTGTCTCTACCTGCCACACAAGATGTATGGGTGTGACACATGTCACCCTTGCAGTGGTGACACGTGTCACCCCCAGATTGGTCCACCTGTCCTGTCGATGTCAGCATGTGTATTCCCAGTCAACCTACCAACTGTGCCTACCACATGTCACCTCTAGAAGCTGCCAACTTTGCCTACCATGTGTCGCCTCCATAGGATGCCACGTCAGTGCTGGCTATGCTTTTCCACATCAGTTGTATGACCGTATGGCCTGCACAGTCAACTGCCATGTGGCACTGTATGAACTATACAATCATCATTTTTTTTTGCATTTTGGAAAAATGAACATATCACCATAAATTGAGCATGCGACATATATTTGAGCCCATTCAAGTTGTGTTGGGTTCGTATCGAGGAGGCCTACACACAAGTCCATTTTGAAGCCATTATGAAAATTTTTATTTTTAGGCCTTTCTGAGCCCCATCAAGCTCCTGTATCCGATTCTGGATCACACCTCCCCACTAAAGGACCTTTTGGTCCCCAAAAGGTTACTGATCAGTCATCAAGCTCAAGATAGGCCACCCAGCTTGTTCCTTGTCTTTGAACTCTGTCATGTGCACCTGTCTCATCAAGATTAACTGTAATACAATCATGACAACCGACAACATATTGTTAGCCATTTGAACCCTGTCACATCTTATTGAAGCCATTATCATCCATGTAGACAACATTACTAATGATAGAATAAAAAATATGACTGCAAACAAGCGAATAAGTTTTTTAATATTTGCACGACATAAGCTTGTCTTGAAGCAAACCATGATTGATTTTCCATTCAACAATCATTTCCTGTTCTTTCTTAAGATCAATTAGTTGATTTGAAACAATCATAGGTGTGTTGTTTGCTTGAGTTTCCTTCTTTAATTGGTCCATAGTTTGAATATTTTTATTTTCTTTTACATGATGAGCATGAACAACATATTCTTGACCTTCTTTGCCATGTAGAATATTGCTTTACGATGATACAAGTATGGACTACCTAAGACCATTCCACATTCACTTAGTGGCACTACATCACATGTTACCTCGTCCACATACTTAGATGAAATAGAAAATTTTAATGTGCACTGCTTGGTTATGTGCATTTGATGATGGTTGCTTATCCATTTAAGTGTGTAGGGCTTACGATGTATTTGTGTTTTTAATCCTAATTGCTTAACCAATTCCTTTGGAATTAGGTTAGATTGAGATCCACTATCGATTAATGTATCAACCTTAGTGTGCCACATGATTACCCTTATATGAAACAAGTTACTTATATAATCAAATCCTTCACCAATTTTACCTATCATACCAACCAATGAGACCTTTGATTCATCACTTGAATCCGATCCCAAGACTTTGGGTCCTGTTGTCGCTGCAACTATTTGCCTCCATTTTTTCTCCTTGAACCAATTTGGCCTCTTCTCGGGATGAAATTTCCAACAACAGTCCTCATCATGCCCCTCTTTCTTGCAATTCTTGCAAGAGGGATTCTCTTCCTTTCTCATCACTGAATTTGAATTCTTGCCATGCCACTTCCTTTTGTCCTCTTTTCTTGAAGACGATTCCCCTGATACACCAACACTTGTTTTCCCTGCTTCAATGTATGTCGCTTGAACATAAACCTCATCAAGATTAGTTGGTCCAAACATGAATACAATATTTTGAATATGTGTAGGTAAACCTCCTATATACTTCATAAGAGTTTCTTGGGTATGTAAAGGAATATCTAACATCAATACCATTTTTCAAAATCCATCTGTGTATTATTGCACTATTTGTCCTTTTCTTAGTTTTAAAGCTTTCCATTTAAATAACACTTTCTCTTTATAACCAAAAGTATAGAATTGCTTTCTAAGTGCAGAAATAAAACTTTTCCATGATGCAAATACATTACCCACTTGTTGCGTGCTATTTTTCAACCTTCTTTCCCACCAGATTAGTGTTGTGCTTGCAATTCTCAATGATGCCAACTTGATTTGTGTGGCCTCATCCTTGATTTGTTGCACACTGCAGTAGACTTCCATCTATCTGACCCAATTTTCAAGTCTCTCTGCATTAACTTCACCATTATACATGGGTAATTCGAATTTAACATCAAGTTTTAATAAAGGCATTTCATTCTTATGTTTATGAATGTGTTTCTTTACATTGGATTTAAAACTTGAACTTGAAGAAGAAGGAGAAGAAGGAGGTGATGATGGAGATGAAGGAGGAATTTGAGGAGGATCCTCTCCTTCTTCACTTTTTCCCTTTGAAGATTCACCAAGAACCGGTCTCTTTCTTTCCAAGTAATCCTCATGCAAAAACTTCATCATCTGCGACATAGCAAAGAAAGTTTTTCGAAACTCTTTCTCATCCTGAGAAAGTCCCTCTTCCGATGCCATCCTATCGATTTGAGAATTTCTCTTTATAAATCCAATCAATGGATTCTCCTCAACAAGCTCGCCTTCACCATGAAATAGCTTTTCCCTGGTTAACATGAAAAACACAAATCCAAATGTCAACTAGCTCTGATACCACTTGATGCGGAAATATCTTTTACACAACTATGGTTGAGTTATTAAGCATGTGTTGATTAACCAATTATGAAGCCTAATTAAAGAGGAAGAAGTATAGAAGGAATCTGAAAGCCATATAAACATGCATATAACTAAAATGAAGCATAAAACAACAACAAACCATAACACCAATGTGATAATAGAGTTCGACAATGTCGCCTACGTCTCCGGGCCTTTGTCTCAATGGGTGAGGCTTTCTTATTTATGTTCAAATCTCAATAAGTACATCGCAATAGTGCCAAAAGGTTAAAAATTTGATCTGGTCTTGTTCTATTAGATCTCAAGAACCTAATAGAAGAAACGACACTCAAATCGAATGACTGGAGCTCCAAGAAATGGCCTGCAAAGGTGCGCTCCTCAATAGCTTCCCTGCATAAAAATGGCTTTGGCTTGGAAAATATTCAGCATAAACCTACTTTGAATCTCCTCCCATGGCCTCAAGAATGCATGGTTTATATAGATATGAATTTGGTAACCATCTCCCAACTTCCTCCCAATATCTGGCTTCAAAAAGGGCCCAATATCCCCCAATATTGGCCAAAAATCTCGAAAACTGTCCAAAAAATCATCAAAAATCACTATTAAATAGTGATAATACCCACTTTTTGCTATATATTTGGGCCAATCCCCTCTGACCTGGGTGCGTTCCCCTAAACATGGTCACATGGCTCAATATGGCCAAGTGCCATCCCCTAAGGGCTGTGCGCCGGCCCTTACCCTGCAAATACCTGGTCTTATGGAAAAAAATAATAGAACCGAGTCCCGAAAACTAGGCGCCCAACTGGTGGTCACCGTCTGGGTCACATTTAGCATGAACCACCAGTGGTTAGGTGTTGTCCACTATCCCCCCCGACGCCCGTCATATAACAGTGTAATGGAACGCGCCTGGTATTGGATGTGGTTCTATGGAGTGGTAAAACCATGGGCTCGGGCTGGGCCCCAACCCCTTTCCATCTCCGCCATTCCTTATTTACCACTTTAAATATTATATGGTGGACTTGTTAAACAATTCCCATGGTGGCGCGTTGGTATCCGACTAGTCCAAAACACTAGCCTATACGAGAGGTCCCGGGGGTTCAAATCGAGTGAACTCCCAAAATTTTACCAAACACTATAGCCAACCAATTGGTGCCACATGGCACCACATAATTGGTCAGAAACATGCCACATCATGAATCAATAAACGCCCACTACCATGCCAGCTCACCTGCCACGTGTATGTACCTTCCATGCAAAATGTATGATCATGCTAAGTGTCACCCTTGAAATGGTGACATGTGTCACCCCCATATTGGTCCACCTATCGTGTCCATGTCAGTGTCTGTATGCCCAGTCAACCTACCAACTGTGTTTGCCATGTGTCACCTCCAAAAGATGCCAACTGTGCCTACCATGTGTCACCTCCGGAGGCTACCACTTCAACACTGAATGTGATTTTCCACGTCATCTGTACGGATGTACGACCTGTACAGTTAGCTTCCACGTGGCACTGTACGGATTGTACAGTCATCATTATTTTTTTCATGTTTGGAAAAATGAAAAGATCGCCATAACTTGATCATAAAACGTCTGTTTGAGCCTTTTCAAGTTGTGTTGGGTTCGTATCAACGAGGCCTACACACGCGTCCGGTTTGAAGCCATTCTGAAAACTTTTATTTTTAGGCCTTTCTGAGCCCCATCAAGCTCTTGGATCTGATTCTGGATCAATATTGCAGCAAAAACATGTTGTACATAGGTATCTGGATGAAGCAAAATTTGCAGGACATACATGTGGAATATGAAAAGGCTATTCCAATATTATGTGATAATAATAGTGATATAAGTATCTCTAAGAATCCAGTGATGCATTCCAAGATGAAACACATTTCGATCAAGTTTCACTTTCTACGGGAAACAATTACATAGAAGAACATCAAGGTAGCGTATTTTGGGACAAAAGAATAGATTGCATATGTCTTCACCAAACCTCTTCCGAGGGAGACTTTTGAGTTTTTTCGATATGAACTAGGAGTAGTTTCATCCCCACAGTGATAGACATTGAAGTTGGCACAGTAAGGCAAGGGGAGAGCACCGGAAATCATGAAAGACTTGAATTATGCTTATCAAATATTTACACGAGGAAGCACCATGAAGAGAAACATTAGTATAGATCAAAGGATTACAGACAGGGGGAGAATCCCCAAGGAGAAGTCACTGTTTTCCATTGATGTCAAAGGGGGAGAGAAAAAAAAAAAGAGGCATGGAAACGAAGAGAAGAGGCATGAAAACAGGGGAGCCAACATGAGCATGGGTATTTCCATCAACCATGTCTAATTTTTGTGTCTAAATGTTTCCATCAATTCCAAAGGGGGATATTGTTGAAATATTAATTGTTGAAATATTAGTTGTTGAAATATTGGTTACAAGAATTTAATAAGTTTCATGTCAAAGTAAAGTAGTTGTAAACAAAATTTAACAAGATGCATGTTAGTTGCATGTTAAAGTAATTGTAAATAGAAGTTAACAAGTTTCATTTGAGTTGCATGTCATCATGAGATCTTAGGTGAGTTTCATGTCATCATGAGATCCTCATTAAAACATAGCTAAGAGTCAATTGGAAAATAACTTTTGGTGAATATAGATTGGCATATTTGAGGCAGTGAGAGTAATTCATCGAATTCTAGTGAAGGAAGAAGTTTGCAGGAGCCAAGCATATGGAGAAAAATTTACAGACACAAGTTCCTTGCGTAAATCCATGAGTTTCAAGAGGAAAAGTGCGAACATCTGCAGGCTGCAGTGAGGAAAAGTGTGGACATGCACGAGAAGACAATGTATGGGTCATGAACCTCCGAGGACAAATTGTTGAATATTAGAGATCTAAAACTCAATTCATCTATAGGTTGAAGGTATGTCTTATTGTGTATGCTAGGGTGAGTATTATGGAGAAATCAATAAAATGTATGTCTTACTGATTCATAATAATTTGATTTGGAGAATTCTCTTGTGGATCTTGGTATGAGGTATATGTGGTTGCATTCTTGATGAGATATCGAAATCAGTAGCAGCAATAGAAGTATCAGAAAAAACAACAACAATAAGTTATCAATTATGGTGATAGAGGTAGTGACATATTGGTCTACATTTATATTTCAAGGCGGTTGGACGGGGAAAGGAAAGGGGGTTGTAGCCTCCTTTCGGTTGAAGTTGGTAAATTATGGAGTTGGATCTTCCTTAAGGTTGAAGCCTGTAAATAGGGGGTTGGAGCCTCCTTCTAGTTGTAGCTAGAGATATAGGAAGTTGGTGCTTCCAATGAATGCACTCTTTGATAAATAAGAAAAACATTTCGTGGTTTTTTCCCGCATTGGGTTTCCACGTAAAATTCTAGTGTACTATTTTTATGTGATGTTTATGCACTAAATTATGGTTTTTATGATATATTAATTGCTATTGAACTTTATTGAATGTTTTATATTGTGATTAAAAGTACTAGTTTTTCTCATATTGATTCACCCCCCTCTCAGTATTCCAACACTAATAAGTTTCTATCAAACACCCCTACATGTGAAGGATGAGCTGGAGAAGAAACCACCCATCACATTATGAATTTGATTTGTGGTGTTCCTTTAATATCATAATTGATTATTTAGTCCAGCTTATTATATTTCATTTCACCCTCAAAGGAACAACTACAAAGTGGTATATTGAAATTACCACTAATACACCTACAAATTTTGAGTCTATAGCTAAATCCTTTTAGACATTTTTTTTCATTTTTCTATCTGACACAACATTGGATTTGAAATAATTACCAATTGTGACCAAATAATTGTCACTCACATCATCGACCACATTCATGAGTGGTGGCATAGAAGGATTTTCTGTAAAAATTCCTAAATGGAAAAATCCTCATGGAATTTTTTTTGAAATCCCAATTATTTAAATCATGGTATTTGTACATAGTCATTTTTTACTCCACTAGGTATTCTTCAACCACCTTCAATGATTGGGGAATTAAATCATGTTTATGGTCTTATAATATTAATGAAATCATGACAATTTTTTTCCTAATCCATGAATAAGTATGGAAACATGTCTTTGTCTAGAGGCATCGGCCTTTATGTAAACCATTATGGCAAGGCTAGAGAATTTTATAGAGGACCTTGTACATAGTATGGAAGAAGTATTACTTCTTATAGTATCCCATGTAGTTCCTATGGGGCCCCACCACTTCTTGTGGAGGCCCACTACATCCTCCTAACCCATATTTCCCCTTATGTCAAAATGCCCCGTAGATGTACACCTCCTACCCAGGACAATTGTGCCCTCCTAATACCTTTCCACCATTGAACATCAACTTGGCTAACCCCTCTAATTTTTGACATGGTCAACTATTTGTATAGTAAAATACATAAGGCCAACCCAATGAAGAAGGATGGAAATAATCACAACGATAATAATAATAACCATAACTAAGGGAAAGGGGGCAATAGGAAAAATCACCCAAACAATGTTGAGGGAAACAATAATAATAAAAAAGAAATCATCCCAATCAAAACCAACCTCGACAAATATTTTCAAACCCACAAAAAACTTCTTATTCCTATTCCATTTTTCGTTCATTATGCACATAATTTTTTTGTCCTTCTATAACTCCAATGCATGGGTGAATCCATCAGCCCAATCAAAAAAAAAATCTCCATAAGGGAATGCTCCCAAACCATACAAAATCCTTAGCAATAGATGGTGTTGTGAAATTTGTCCCAGCCCCAACATAACTTAGTGACGAATGAATAGGGTGCTCCATCAAATTCCACTTCTCCTAGGTCATCACAAGGTGATGATCCCACCTACCATCAATGATGGAAATCACTATCATATGTGAGGTAGACCATTGATAATGAAAATGGGTACCAAGGTACTAGTATGAATCTGCACAATGTGAATGGGCGTTTGAATTCAAAGATAGATGGGAGCCATGCAATTAGGGACCAATGATGGAAATTCACTATTTAATGTGAGGTAAACCACTAATAATTAAAATGGTAACCAAGGTAGTAGGCCTCTAAATTGAATCCCTAGATAAAATGTGTCATCGTCGATACGCATAACATTTTACTCAATTCTACGATGTATTCTATTTCATTAAGATAATTAATGAAGGTAGTTTAAAATATGTTTTTCTTTGTCAAAATATGTTTTTTCTAATTTGTTAGAATTTCCCACATGGTTTTGGAAATACTACTTTTTATTGTAGAGAAAGTGATTGGGAAACTAATAAAAAATAATTTGGCCAAAAAAATTAAAATTAGGACAATTTCAAGGAAAAGATATTAGTTAACTAACCAATTTTTTTAACCCAATTAGGTTAAATATGAGTTAAGTAATTGAATTTTTTAACACATGGTTGGTTAAATAGAGTTTAATGTTGGGGCATAATTATATGCAGATTATTTAATTATTTGTGCATATGCAATAAGTTAATTATGTACAATAAATAAATTTGTAATTATCCATTGCAGGGATAGATCCCAAGTTTAAGTAAGATTAACTTGGAAAATCTTTTAGCTATAATTGGCTTAGTGAACTAGAAATAAATGAATAGATTGCATGCAAAAAATTTCTCTATAAATAAAAGTCTTGGGTTCTCATTGTAGAAGAAGAGAGTTGATAGAGAAATAATTGAACACTACCCATTTTCTCTATGAATGTTTCCCTTTCTAGGGTTGTACCATGTATATATTGTGTCATTTGTGAGTTTTTTTGTTTTTTTATGATCCCGTGACCATGTTCATTTTATCACATGGTATAGTAGCGATTTTTAGGAGAAATTGTAAAAAACCCCTACCTGCTAACCCATATAAGACACAAATTTGTCTTTCACAATAAAAACAACATTTAGCATGCTAATTTATCCATGAAACTAACAACATATTTAAAACTAGAATGTAACAGTTCAAGCAACACATAACATTCATTAAACGTTCTACACAACATAATTAACATTTGAAACACAACAAAAAACTTATCTTGAATTGTTGAGCTGACTGGTTGGGTACAAGGGACAATCCTCCCAACCATAGGCTTGTTCTTCCAAATATCAACAACAATTCACCCTCGAGTTGAGGCTATGAGTCCACAAGGAGTTCTGACCCTCTTATATATCCACTATCCATAATTCAACATCCCATTACCCATGTTCTACTCCACAACAACTACAATCCACCAGATCTTTCTTTCCCCTCAACCCACACAACCCAATTAATGGGATCCCCATTCATTTCACACATTCCCTCATGTCTTCCTACTTCCCTCCAGGTCTCCAATGCACTCGATTTGCTAGGAAATATCATGGTTGGGGACTCTAGTAATTCTCTATTGTTCCAGTAGTGTTCACACAACCTTCCCAAGGCTCCTGAGCCATTTCCTCAATAGGATATGTCACTCACATGCATGCATCCTTCATAAAAATCCTACAACCTCAATTTTAGCATGAGACACAACCCGACAATGGTTTTCCTAATGCATAACATGGATGGTGCTCTTTTTCCAGCACTCATCCCTCCTCATGCCTTCCAAAACCAACATGAAAAACTTCCCCAAGAATGAACTAGAATTTTATTTTCTTCTCATGCCGACTCACACATTTTCCAAAAAGTGGTTGTACTTATCAATTGTTACCGTGCTTAAACAATTATGCTTATTTTAAAATCTTTGCAGAGAACTTAATGACAATCACAATAATGCAGGGAGGTAAGCAATAAAACATTCGACATCAGTCACACATATGAAATATACAGAGACAGATATTTCCTGAGGAAACCCATAAAGGGTAAAAACCTCTTCTTCTTGGTATGATAATTAATCTTTACATTCTGTACATTATCATACAGATGAGCTCCAACTCATTGTGAGGCTACAACCTTTATTTTGCAAGCTGCAACTTGCTGAGAG
>JASDQU010248695.1:0-16480 GCA_032191745.1 Picea mariana
CTGATGTGTGCGGCTCTCTTTTTGTCTCCTGACATGCATGCATGGTGCATGCAAAAGTGTCTGCATGTGACTCCTGAGATGCATGCCATATATCTTCCACATGAATTTCAGAAAATAAATCTGAAATGGAGTAGACATCATCTTCAATTATTGGAATACTAATTTCTGCAAAAACGTTTGTAGAAGACTCTTCATAATAAGAGGCTTGATCTGTTCAACCTCCTACATGAAATATTCACAATATTCTTTCTTCCTAAATAGAACCTCCAATCTGGTCCATAATTCATTTGGAGTTAATCCTTGTGATTCTTCATATACTTGATGGAAAATTTCGGGAGAAACAGACATGCCGATATTTCCTATGGCCATATCTTGTCTATTGAGAAAGTCATTTTTCTCATCGGCAGAATCAAGCTCTAATTCCATTGCCATAGTAATTTGGTACAAGCCGCTGCATCTAAGAAGAAGAATTTTTGGTTTCTATTCCAAATAGTTGTCAGGCGTGAGAAGTATTTCCGGCGAATAATCCATCCTTTTGTTGTCTTCAATCTTTTGTACCTGCAAAAAATGATTTGGTGTAGATTTTTCTTAGCAGACTATCGTCTCTGATACCATGTAAATGTGTTGAACCTGCACAGAATAGATCTAGCTAGAAATACAACACACATTTGTAAAGAGAAATTGAGAAAGAAGCAAGAGAGAAAGAATGGAAAAATTCTCATTAACTGTGTTCCACACTCAAAGAGTGAATAATTTACAATAGATATAGGATACATGAGTAATTAATGAGCCATAGTGGTGGTCTAGATTGATCTGGACACACACCAGCAGTTACAAGAGTAAACTGCCACCTAGTCTAGTCTCTTAAAAAGTTACGGGAGTGAACTGTCACCTAGTTGAGTTAACTAGTCAACTAGTCTTCAGTTAACTGACTGGACAAGAGTAGTGAGTTGGTGATGATCCCAATGTTGCATGGTGAAAAAAACAATGCAATATCTAAACTCNAAACTGAAGTGTCAACTGAAAGAGAATATTCTCCAGGTGGAATATTCTCCCCTAAAATATAGGAGATTGGATAATGACTAATTATGACTAATAAACAAGGAATAACCTTAGGAAAAATAAATTGTAGGTGTGTGTGAAGTAACTCCAACAATATATCTATCAAAGTTGAAAAATTTGGCATCGGAAAAAATTTGGTGAGGGTCTGGAAAACATCGTTTCGGAAAAAATCAGAAAAAGTCGACAAAAAATCAGAAAACCACGAAAAACATTTAAAAACAAAAAAATTCTATTCATTTTTTTTCAAAATTTTAAACATATAAAGCAACAACAACATCAGATAAACACATTGGCACTTAGGTATGGAGAAAGCACTCATATATATGATGTAGTGGATGCCAAATAAAAAATGATACATCAAACTTGATATTGACTCCTGAACCCTTATAGTTTTCCAATCAAGGACACAAAAGTGGAGAACCACTACAAAATGACATCACATATATGAATGTATCTCATCATCATGAGGTAGATGTACAATGCAATGTTTTAAAACTTGGACTCAGCCTTGAAATCGATCGATGGTCAACTCCAACTCGAACTCAAACTCGGATCGACTCGAACCGATATGATTTCAATGACTTGGTTTACTAAAAATTACATAAAATATTTAAATTTTAATTAAAAAAGTTGTATTTTAAAAATTCCAAACCATGATTCCAAAGTATTATTGAAACTTTGAAAGAAAGAATTATGAATAAATGAGAAAGAACATTTAAATGACTAACATAAATGACAAGCAATGTTCTACCATCACTTATATTTGGATCCTCATCATTAGTATCACCCTTTTCCTCTACCTTGATCCTCTAGATACATCAGTGAACACCTCCCAATTTTGATGAAACTACCTAATCGAAGCTGTATAATATGGTATAAAAAGATTAACATGCCTAATCAATGATTTTGGTTTGAGTGAAAGGTACATTTTTACTAAGGCCATGTCAGAGGAGTTCAATAATCAATACCACCAACATCGAGGTACATAAAGGGATTGGCGCTCTTGATTAAATGGCAATACCATACCCTCATACGTGATAGAATCCAATGAAAATGTTGCAATCCTGCCAATCCTGAAATCCTGAAAATTGTTAAGTCTGTTGGATTTTGAATGGGATAAGAAATTCTACTTTCTTCATATCAAGTCCGATGAGGTTGGAACCACTCTCAAACATCCTGAAACAATTAATGGTAATGTTAAATATTTAAGTAAAAGAATAAAAAGGAAAGCTAAAGGAAATGTCAACTTTTACTTGTCATCGTTTTTGGTCAAACCCTTTTTTAAAAAAATTAATCTTGAATGTTGGTGGGGTCTAGTACCTACTCAACCGAGTCAAGCCCTTCTACTTCCTTCTCCAAGAACGAAAAACACAAATGATAAAAAAAAAACTCAAAAAAATTGCTTTATCCCCGTGATTTCCACTGACTTGCCAATGACTTTTATGAAAAAGTCACGATTTTTAGGAAAAAAATCATGAATTTTATGAATAATTCGTGACTTATTCAAGTTTTAAAAAATCGTGACTTTTTAAGGCTGATTTTTCGTCGACCGGAAAAAATCACGATTTTTTAAAAAGTCGACGATTTTTCGCAAGTTTTTCAACTAGGATATCTATAACATCTAGTTTACATTATGTGCATATATGTTGCATCATTTGCATGCATTTCAACAATGACTGCAACAATAAAAGAGCAATCAATTCACAATTACCATATCTTTTTAATCATTGATGATTTCAATAGCGACATTCTTGCAAATAACCACAAAAACAAATGGCTAATAAAATATATGCAACCAAAACAACTGCAAGACACAATAAACACATTTTGCACAAAACTCATGAACACATTTGGAAAAATTACCTATTAAACATTTTGAAATCAATATACCAATGTATATTGGAGTGACCATGATGTTGTTTATGCTTCCTACACTTTATGTGAATTTTACACCAAACACACAACTTCTTACAATGTTAAGTGTTGGAGCCGCCTTTGTTTTTTAGCCCGTTTTGAATTTCATATCTTAATGCTCGAAATCGAAAGATGGTTTTCATATTTCCCTTCTGTTGTTTCAAAATCTCTGAAGTCTCATCACGTGAGCGGCGATGGTTATCATACTCTCAAGGCGATTTCTACTTTTCGTTCAAATAATTTTCCCCCTTTTTTTTACATTGGGATTTTGTATGTCGGATGTTATAGATCACATAGTTCACAAGTCCTGAACAACGAAACGGCGAAATCGTTTTAAAATTTTACCCAGGTCAGTAACGAGAGTAAAATTTTCCTAAATTACGGTTAATCATCATCGGAGTTTCGTGTCTCGACGTTTACTAAATCCAAAAGTCTTACTGTCGTAACCCTGATAGCCGAAACCACGAATTTCTTGTTCTAGTAACTCGCGTTAAGGTTAAAGATAAAAGCTTAGGCGTGGTTAAGTTCTATCAGAAATTCACAACTCAGTGTGTTTTCTTTTAAAAAGCTTCACTGTCAAAGCCCCGAGTCACGAAGTCACGATAAAGATATAAACATAATTAATTAAACACTTAATTCGATTTTATCCTCCCTTTTAATTAAAACATATCATCGCGATCTCGCGATTTCGCAACTCGGCATACAAACTTCCCAGAAGCTATACCTTCGAAGCTCTGAGTCGCGAAATTGCGATATGAATAATCACGTAATTAATTAAGCACCTAATCATAGTTACGTTTTTTATTAACCAAAGACAATCATTGCAATCTCAAGTGTTAGAGGTTCAAAAGGTTAAAGCAAAAACTCCCAATGCAGCGAGTGCCGAAAGATTAATTAACTTTGGTAAAACCTAATTAATTGAGCTAAGCCAGTATTTCCCGTGATTTGATGCATGCACAGTTTACGAGGCAGTCTTAATTCTTCCTTACGCCAACTGACATTTCGAACCGCCAAAATTTATGGCATTAATTAGAAACAAGGCGAATCGACAAGTAAAGATTGGGTTTTTTATTGCTAAATTTATATTTAAGCATGATTTGATCGATCTGTTCTTAAAAAGTATCGAGTTTTTGAATATATAGAGTTGTTATTTGTTATCACAAATTCATTTCTATATTACGCAGACCACACTTTTCTCAGCGAACTAATTTCTATATGTATACACATTTTTATCGCAGAAGAGCTAAAGCAGGACCCCCCACCATGGCCCCGCGAAAAGCGTCTAAAGCCAACGTTGAGGTTTCGGGACAAGGTTCATAAAATGTTGTTGATACTTCACCTCGAAGTGTCGACTCTGTCCGAACCTAGTTGTTTGTTTCTGATGTTCTACAGGCCGAATTAGTAGATTATTCTGATGATTCCAGTGACAATGAAAAAGATGACCTAACCACCAAATATAAGATCGTCGTCCAATCTGGAATGCATAAAGAAGCAGCCAGGCCACGAATGCTCCCTTACTATGATATGATCTGGTGGGCATTAGACCATGTGGACATACCAACCAGAACCATCATCAATGAACAGAAGGTCACCATCGGGACTTTCAGACCCGAACAACTGCAGGCAATGTACAAGTTGCCTCCCGTGTTGGACCTTACATACGATGCCGAATTCTTGGAGAACTTCAAACAAAAGTAATGTGTGCAATATGACAAGACTATGTCCATCTTAATCAGAGATTGGGTTTCACACCCTGCGAAGTTCAGAGCAGACAGTAATGGTATATATTCAATAGCTTCCTTGGAACCATAGTTCAAGTATATAGCTATGATGACCTACAGATTATATGAGAGAGAGGACACCACACATTTCTTTCTTCAATGGGTGCCTCTAATACATCAAGTCGTCGAAGGTTGTTCCTTCGAATGGGAGAAAATGTTGTCTGTTAGCTTGACTAGTCGAGTTACAGAGTATCGGGCGCAGAAAGAGAGCGGAAAGATTGCTTCATTTTTTATGTTCGCATACATTATGGACGCCGTGTGTTTTCTAACACCCTTTCCCTTAATGAGTTGGAGTTGGACTCCATCAGAGGCCAAGCTCATCCACGTCTATCATTCAAAATTGTGGGAAAACAAAGTGGAAGATTTCGTATATGAAATCTTTAACTGGGTAATGGTACCACTGCATGTCACTATTTTCAGCCACTCGCCACCCAGGATCTCGGACAGTATAGTGATGAATTTGAGCAGTATAACTGACTGGTATGTAGAAGTTGAATTCTCATATCTCATAGTTTTCAGGACTTCTGTTCCCCCGCATGCATTACCATTATTCATACACGACAAGCTGGCTTGTCGTGAGGTTGCTAGACAAACAATAATCGATGGCATAAGCAAGGAGCTTAAGGGATATTCAAAGAAGGTATGGCCACCTTTTCCTGTTCATTTAAATTCATATTCTTTGTTAGATTTAGGGCATGCTAAAGTTGAGGCAGCAGCCTTGGAAGACCTAAAATTGGTTCTTATTGAATTCAAGAAGCACGATCCGCAAAGGGTCGTAAGTAATCATCTAGCTAGTTGCGGACTCAAAAGGTTCGAACATGAAAATTCACCCTCGGATGGCATTTTCCGAGGCGCAAGATCTTATGCCGAGATTTTGGCTCGGATACAAACCCTGGCACTTGAAGAGAGGGTCAATGTTCTAAAATTCCAAGAACATCGACACAATTGTCTTCCCACAGTATTGCGGGGTGAGAATCCGAGTACGGCGGAGGTGAAACAAAAAGAAGTCAAAGGCTCCAAAGATGCGACACCCAGCCAAGAAAAACACCAGGATGGGGAAGAGCAAACTAAGAGTCTGAAAACAGAGATAAAGACTCCCGACCCGTCGAAAAAGCAGACTCTGGTTATTACTCTGGGGCAACCAGCTAAGCAAATCGAAGATCCCATCGCATCCATTACTCCCTTGCAGTCAACTAAGGGAAATATTGACACAGAGTGGATTTTAAATGAAGAATTGAGACCTATAAGGATGGAAGAGCTCCCTCCAAATGAGTTCTTCTTTGATAAGTAGAGAAAGGTTGTGGTAAAGAGAGAATTCTATCAGGAAGGGGAATCAACAGCCAAGAAGTACAAAGTATTGACTGATGGGAAAGACAAGAAGAATGAATAGTTCGCAACAGAAATAGCCGGGACATTAGGGGCATATGCCACAGCGAATCAATTTTCAGTCGGAGTTTTGAAAAACCAGTTGAAGCGAAAAAATTGCCTCATCAAAACCCTAGAAGCCAGACTATCCACAGCAGAGGAGGCTGCCAAGGACCAGGCGAGTGTAGGGATAGAACAAGCAAGGTTGGCCGATAAAAGTGAGATAGAGTTGCTCAAAACTAAGCTCGAACAAGCAGAGCTGGTGGTTTGGAATGATCAGATACAAGCAGGCCAACAAAAAGACTTGATCGAACAGCTACAGGCTAGAGTGGAAATCGTCGAAAGTAAAGTTATAAATATCGGGATGTTCCAGTCCCAGGCGATGGAGATTCGGAGCAGAGTTTCTGCAGCCCAGCGAAATTTACTCGCCAAGGTAGAGGTGATTCAGGACAACTGCTTACTTGTTAATCAAGTTTTGGAAAATTTATCTGTCAAAGAAAGAGAAGCTGGAGCAGCTCGGGTCACTTTTCAAGAGTCTATAATAGCTACAAACAACAGGGAATCGAGAAGTACTCCCAGGTTTTCCATTTTGGAGCAGACCAGAGGAAATATTTTATTAAAAGAAAGGGAGCACAGTATCTCAGAAGGTAAGCTGCAAGCCAAGAGGGTAACGAAATCCTTAGAAGAGGCTTTTGGTTCTATAGATGGTAATCTGTTAGGCATTGATAGCGAAGGTAATGTCGAGGCTTTGAGTCAAATGAATATAGCGAAAATCTCACTTGATTTGAATGAAAAAGAAGAAAGAGATTCATCCGAGATCTCACAAGTAACTATGGCAGACATAGTTCAAATAAATAAATGTATGATTAAACCAAGTGTGCAATTGTGTGCTATTGACATCATAGACAGACAGATGGAAGAACGGTTGTCGCAATTAGCCCGAGATTGTTACTCTTTTGAGGCCAATTGTCAAGCGGAACCGTCAAGGTTGATATCTCGATTAGTGGAAAGATGTGTTACTTGTACCGAGCATGTGAGAGGGCAAGCTTCTGGTACCAAATGAAGACAGAGATAAGGAAATGAAACGATTGTTCTCCTTCTTATCATAACTGAAAATCTTGTAACAATTGAGATTCTATCTTATGTTAAATTGTATAAATATATCATAGAAAGAAGGAAAAGAGGTTGGACCTTTTTGTGTCGATTGTAATAGAGGTTTTCTATTTTGAGAGTTTATATGAAGAAAATCCGAAGATTCTCAATTCCATCACGACTGTGTTATGAGTTTGTTTCCTTGTATCTCATATTTCATTTCATTTCATATTTGTATCTGATGAATGCTTCGCTATAATTTAGTACAACCTCTACTATAGTGAATGAATTTTGGTTTTCTATATTGTTTACTGTTTTTCATCTGTACCAGCTATCAGCAGGTATAAGACCAGTCAACACTTTAAGAATTCTATATATATCTTATGCTTCATCGGGTTATTTCTTTACATCTTTCTTCTTCTGTTTATACTTGAGATTCTCCCTTGATAGGAGCCTTACTTGATAGACAACTTAATGTTTTCTCCCACCCCATACTTTTTTATCAAAATATAACTCAGTTACGGGAAAGGGCCTTTGGTTCTTTTTTCACTCCTGAAACTGTAAACTCTCTTTTATATGACCGAAATTGAGACAGCACTTAAATTCCCCCTGAGAAATTCTTATCTTTATGTTCCTCCATGACTGTCCCTGTAACAAGACAGCCTAATATCGAACCCGGACTATCAGATCAAACACATATTGCCTTAGACCTTTTTGATACTATTCTTAAAACAACCACTATTCGAGTTGAACTCGAGGGTTCATGGGCAGCAATTGAATGGGATATAAACATCCAGGAACAGTTGGAAGCTAGACAACGCCAACACAGAAATCATCCCTAGTTTCCCTTGCCGAAGGTTGACGTTTCTTCCTTCTCTACCCTTTACTCACTTTCGGATGCCTAGACACTGTACTTCTAAGCCTTAAGTACAGACTCTGGAACAACATTAAGCATAATGAATTACTAAGGGTCAATATACAACCATCACAAAAGTAATAATCTATCAACTACTTTACCAATTGTCTACATCTCCCTTCTTGACAAGCTCAGAGTCCATGCTAATATCCTTTTTTTTGCATTTGGTCTCATTAAAATTTCGCTATGGCTGCGACACATCATCTTCCTTGAGTACTAACGACACTAAATCACAAATTGAACAAGAACAAGCATTAAAGCAATCATATTATTTTGAATATTCCAAGTTTTTTGGGGTTTTTGGTACTCACCACTATTTAACATGATTTTCTCACCATCTTAGCTTAAAAAAAACATATGCCCGTAACCACATTCTATAACTTGGCCTTTGTACAAGATTATTTAGTAGAGTTTTTAGAGGCATTTGTTTTGGCATGATATGTTCTTGGTTACAACAAAAATCTAAGTTCACTTGTTAAAGATTCAACTAGTACACATTAATTCGGTTGATAGAGATGATTAAATGGCCATAATTTTCGACATTAACAACAACCTGATAACTTACTTTATGACACACTTCTCATGTGGCATAAGTATTTAAATCACAAAATTTGCAATTAAAGACAAATCAAAGTATGAAAAATTTGATGCATACCATCGTAAAATACTAACCCAACGCTCTATTGTTGGTAATGAAACACCATAAACTTGCACCAAACACCACCATCCACCAACTATTGACATCAAGCACATATTTTGTTGGATTTGTTGGAGCTATATTGTCACTAGATGCCACAAAAAACAATGACAATCAACATGAATTATACATAATTAAAAAAATTAAAATTAAAATTAAAAAATGGACAAAATTATAAGGACACTACAATTGTAAGCCTTATTTGTTTCAAATCTATTCCTTGTCCCCCTCTTAAATTGATATTACTTTTGTTTATGGCATATAGAAAACTTGCATATATACATATTTTATCAAGGGAAAAAACAAAATATCTTTAAATGTGTTTTAGGTGCAAATTAACAACACTAATAAGGATATCTTCTTGTAAGTGAAATGGCATGTAGCATCAAAGTGTGCATCCATATATTCATTCAAAAATGTGGTAAGAAATGGGCAAGAGATATCCTAAAATATGCTTTTCTTTATCCACATTTGTTAATGTGCTTATACAAAAACGCATTTAAAATATTTTGTGTAGTTGAATGTTTTGAACAAATTTCTATTTCCCATCTCCTTTTAATCAAATGTTATTTACTATTTATCATGCTTTTGTTTTTTGGAAAAATAATATGCATAATAAGACCTCATCATCACCTCAACCAACTAATGTCAATCTTGGGCTTCACTAATTAATCATTTATGTAACCTTAACACCTAATTCCTTTTTCTCTCTTACATAGTTGACTTATTTTATTCCTTTGTCTTATATAAATCACTGCATCGATCCAAACAAATTGGTCACCTTATTCTCCTAAATCTATTTTCGTGTCTGAATATGAGCAGTGGATATGCTCGAAACGTCAGATATCTAATCTCTTACAAGGTTCTAAATTGATGTAGCCAATGAACTCTGATTCATTCACGAGATATAAAAACCATGCAAACACACGAGAATGAAAAATAACTCTCTTTTATTCCTTCTCTTACAATGGAAGTTCAACCCCTTATAACTAATATCTGATATTTTCGAAAACAACTAATTTTACAAAATTCTTGCATCACTCTAAAATTGAGAAATAGCGAAAATCTAACTAGAGTGACATTGTTTTTCAACTTACTTTTCTAATTATGTGCATAAACTAAGAGATAATTGATAATTACTAATTAAAAAAATTCTTGTAAAAACACTAAAACCCCAATTTGAGGCCTTATATGAAGGAATTTGGCCCCAGAAAAGTGTCAAAACAATTTCCGATCTAAAGGGTTAGATTGGCACAACAGTGAAATCTTTGAGACACAACTCCCTGTATAATTTCAGCCCAAATGGACAACTGAGTCAAAAGTTATGACCCTAAAAAATCCCTACATCATTCTCCTCTTGTTGAAAAGAACACAACTTTTGTAAGTCATTATCTTCACGTTGTTGCCACTTAATGAGATCTAGGTTCAGTAACCCCCCCTTTGTAATCCATGTACTCTCTGTTGGTGCTACGCCTTCCCAATGGACCAGATATTGGTTGTATTGGCCTTGCCGAGTATGAAGGATATTCTTCTCTAGAATATGCACAATATTTTCCTTTTTCTTGCTCAGAATGGCTTGTTTCCAATCCACCTTTGCCTCATTATCATCACCCATATCGTCCCCATGGAATATATATAAGTCAGAAACATTAAACACGGGGGAAATATCGAGATCAGATGGTAAATCGACCTTATAAGCATAGTCGTTAATTTTCTTGAGAATCTTGCAAGGACCAATTTTCTTATACTTCAATTTGTAGTAGGTTCCTCTAGGAAACCGATCTTTTTGTAAATAAACCATCACAAAATCACGTTCATTGAATACTTGGTATTTTCAGTGAGCATTTTTATAAATTTTTTCTGTTCATTATCGGCCTGCATTTTTGTCTCACATGTTGTTGCAACTATTGAATGTATTCTGCAAATGCTTCCCCATCATCACTGATCCTATCCCCAAGAAATAGTTGTACCAAATCTAGGACACCCAAAGGATTTCTACCGTAAACAACTTGAAATGGAGATTTACTTGTAGATCTATTCATTGAACTATTGTAGGTGAATTTTGCTTGAGGTAAAGCCAAATACCATTGCTTGGGATTCTCTCCAACAATGCTCTATAACAAGTTTCCCAAACTCCAATTTACTACCTCGGTTTTCCCATTTGTTTAGGAGTGATAGGCACTACTGAACTGTAATTTAATCCCCACTTTCTTCCATAAAGTCCTCCAAAAATGATCCAAGAACCGAGTATCTATATCATAGGTAATAGTTTTTGGAACCCCATGCAATCTAACAATTTTTGAAAAAAACAATTATGCCATCGTCGATGCATCAATAGTATTCTTGCAAGCAATGAAATGAGCCATTTTAGAGAACCTATCAAAAACCAAAAAAATTGAATCATTACCTCGCTATGTGTTTGGGATCCCCAACACAAAGTTCATGCTCAGATCTTTCCATGGGTATGTGGGCACTAGTAATGGCATATACAACCATGTGTTATGTGAGTTTCCTTCAGAAATTTGACAAATCCTACATCGTGCCACATACCTGGTTATATCATTTTCCATCTTCGGCCAGTAATACTTATCTTCAATTAAGGCTAGGGTCTTATCCTTTCCAACATGTCGTGCCAAACCACTACTATGAATTTCTCTGATAATATTTTCTCTCATAAAACCAAATGGAATGCACAGTTGTTTGCCTTTGAAAAGGTAGCCATCTTGCATAAAATATTCACCCGAATAACATTCATGTTCCCAACGACTAGATTCTTCAACTGTTCCACAATCTCCCAAAAATCGTTATCAAACGCATAGAGATATTTTAATGCAACAAACCCAATTACTTCATTTTCCATGGTTATCAAAAGAACAATGTATTGACTCAAAGCATCTGCAACTTGATTCTAGCATACTAATTTGTATTTCATGACAAAGGTGTAGCCTTGTAAGAAAGAGACCCATTTTGCATGTCTAATGTTCAATTTATTTTGGGTGTTTACATATTTTAATGCAATATGATTGGTAAATAACACAAACTCCTTTGGCACTAAATAATGCCTACAATGTCGCAATGCTTGCACAATTGCATAAAATTATACATCATATGTGGAGTAGTTATTTCTTACCTCATTCAACATTTCACTAAAAAATGCAATTGGTCTACTTACTTGGCTAATTACAACTCCAATGCCTACATGGGAAGCATCGGAGTCTACCTCAAACACTTTATCAAAATCTGGTAAGGCTAATATAGGTTCCTCAATTACCTTCTACTTTAAAAAATTAAAACTTTCCTCGGCTTCATTGGTCCACATAAATGTCTTTCCTTTGGTGCAATCTGTAATGGGTGCTACAATACTGCTAAAATTTCAAATAAATTTTCAGTAAAAGGTGGTCATCCCATGAAAACTTCTTACCTATATTATGCTCTAAGGACTAGGCCACTCCAAAATTGCTCTAACCTTCTCTAAATCCATATTGACTCCTTCTGTCGAGATGATAAAACACAGAAATACCAAGCTTTCTTGTAGGAACCTACATTTCTTCAAGTTTCCATAAAGTTGATGTTTTCTCAACGCATCCAATATAATTTTTAAACATTGCAAGTAGTCTTCTTTGTTGTTACTAAAAACTAGGATGCCATCAAAATAAATGACAACAAACTTACCAATATAAGGTCGAAGAACAATATTCATCAATTGAATGAAAGTACTAGGTGCATTGAAAAACTTGAATGGCATCACCATCCATTCCTATAGTCCATCCCTGGTCTTGAAGGCAGTTTTCCATTCACCCCCTTCGCGAATCTGAATCTGGTGGTATCCACTCCACAAATCAATTTTACTAAAATATTTATCTCCAGCTAGCACATCCATCATGTCATCTAAGTGTGGTATAGGAAATTGATATTTGATGGTAATTTTATTGATTTCTCTCCTATTTGTGCACATCCTCCACATATTATCCTTTTTGGGAGTCAACAATGTCGATACAGCACAGGGACTCATTCTTTCTCTTACAACGCCTTTTTTCATAAGTTTTGTCACTTGTCGGTTTAGCTTTGCATGTTGTGTAGGAATCATCCTATAGGCATCCTGATTAGGCAAATATGATCCTAGGATTAGATGAATGTGATGTTGAATATCCCTCTTTGGTGAAAGATCATCAAGTAGTTCATTAGGGATAAAATCAACATACTATTCTAGTATCTTGGTCACCTCAATAGGGATTGATATGTCTTCCTCGGAATTGATATAGTATTAATGTATATCATAATCATGTTTCTTTTGTTTCCTTAACAAGATCTCTTTCCAACAACATATTCTTATCTTTCCCCTCATCCTTAAGGAGCAATAAGATGACTTTCGATCCATCCTTCCAAAAGGTGTAGGTATTCTTTTCTCCATTGTGCGTGACTTTTTTTTCATATTGCCAAGGCCTCCCCAATAATAGATGGCATGCATCCACTGGAATGACATCACATTAGACTTCATCTTTATAAGTCTTACCAATGGAAAACTTGATCAAACATCTTTTATTAATGGTGACTTCATTCCCTTTTTTGAACCATGCAATTCGGTAAGGATGGGGATGTGTTTCACAGCATAATTTCAACTTGTCTACCATCTCTTTGGAAACCATATTCTCACAACTGCCACTATCAACAATAACTTGACATACCTTTCCCTCGTAAGTGCATCCGTTTTGAAAATTATTTTTTTCGAATCCAATAATATTCATTGTCGCTACTCTACCTTTGCTCTTTTTCATGAATCACCATTGACCTTTGTATCATGATATTCTCCCCCATATCGGGAGGGACTTCAAATTCATCTCCTTCTTCTTCATTTTCAACTTGGACCAAGTTTAAACTAGGTCAGTATCCTTTCTTCGGCTCTTGCATGTTATAGTTTGGGAATTCAAATGCTCGATGACCCTCTACACCACACCTAAAACATATATAAGGTCCTCATCTGCCACCACCATAACCTCTACCCCTCTAAAACCCTCTTCTTCGTGATTGATTCAGGGTACCTTGTCAAGTATATTCTGCTTTCTCAGCTCCTTGGGATGATTCTCCTCTGCCATAGTTAAAACCACCCCGTGATGCAGACGATGTACCCCTCCTTGCTCCTCTATTCCTTTGATAAATTGTTGGTTTTATTTTTCCTTGGCCTTTAAGTATAATGCATATGCCTCTTCCATGCTATGAACCTATGCATGCTCAGTTCATATTGAATAGAAACTTTTAAACAATTCACATACCTTGCAGCCAATTTCTCATCAGTTTCCTGGTGATCCATGTGAATGGACAACGGATAAAACGTGTTTTTGAGTTCCTCCACAGTGAACAAGTTTTGCTTCAAGTTTTGAAATCTATGAAAAAGGGTCTGGGCATAGTCCAACGATAGAAATTTTTCTCAGAATTTCTTTTCCATCTTATTCCAAGTCCTAATTTTGTCTTTTCCTTTTTGTGTTCTATCTTTTTGCACATGATCCCACAAGATCATGGTGTGACCCTTAAACTTGGTGCATGTAAATTTCACCTTTTTTTTTTCCCTCTATCATAGGCTTCCATTCAAAAAAAAATTCCATGGCGTTCAACCAATCTATTAACTCCTATGGCTTATGACTCCCTGCATATTTTGAAAGTTCCATTTTGATCCCATCATTTCTCCCTTCTAGATCCCTAAGCATCCTTTCTTCAAAATCCATGCGCTCTAATTCTTCTTCTTCATGCTCTTCATGTTCTTCTTCATGTTCTATATGTTGATCTACATCTCCTTGCTCTTTCTCCTCATCGGACACTTCTCTTTGTATTATTCTCTGACTAGCCAACACATTTGTAAGATCTCCTACTTACCTTTGGAGGTTTTGCATATCTCTACACATATGAGCAAGACCTGCTCTTCCTCTTCCTCTCCCAGCCATCTTCTTTCTCTAATACCAGATGATGTAGCCAATAAAATATGATTCATTCACGAGATCTAAAAATCATGAAAACACACGAGAATGGAAAATAAATCTCTTTTTTTCCTTCTCCATTCTAACTATTACAATGGAAGTTCAACCCCTTATTACTACTATCTCAGATTTTCGAAAACAACTAATTTTAGAAAATTCTCGCATGACTCTAAAACTAACCAATAACTAAAATCTAACTAGATCGACATTATTTTTCAACTCACTTTTTTGATTAGGTGCATAAACTAAGAGATAACTAATAATTACTAATTTAAAAATTCTCGTAAAAACACTAAAACCCTAGTTTGATGCCTTACATGAAGGAATTTGGCCCCGAAAAAGTGTCGAAATGATGTATGATCTAAAGGATTAGACCAACATGACAGTGAACTCTTTGATATGAAACTCCCTATAAAATTTCAACCCAAATGGATAATCGAGTCAAAAGTTATGACCCTTGGAAATCCCTGCATCATAAATCCAAAAATACACAATGAACAACCACAATAATTGCGGAAACCTAAATTAAATAATGTCATTTATGCTCGTTACCTAGTCTTCAAAGAAGAGTCACTCTTTGGATTTCCCATGTCATTGATATTTTAAGTGTCTACATTTTGCTTTTTGAAATTCTTAATTTTTCATTTTGTTATGCAATTGTAACATTAAAAAATGAACAATTTCTTTCTCCTTAGAAGCCAAATGATCTTGAAAATTTTGAAAATCCTCAAATATACTTGTGTCAATGTAGGTAGAAAACTTCTACAAGCTATCTCAAATTCAGATAAAAAGGTATATGATCTTTTATTGATCTTCTTGTAACTGTTATGCAAATCTATTTTATAACTTTCCTTACCCCCTCAACGTGGAATCCAAGGTTCATAAACTTTTTCACACACTATTACAATTTTCACTATCACAATAATGTCATACGAAAAAGAATAACGCTAAAAAGATTTCTAATAGTTTATCAATTGTAACTTTGAAGACAAGTAATTTTCTATCAATGATATTTTACACAATGAAGATCTAGTAAGAATTATGATACCTTGCTTCCAAGAAGCACAATCAAAATATCAACCATGAAACAATTGATTTGCAAACTTCAATTTCAACATGATATACTTGACATACTTTTTTTATGGTCACATTTTATATGCTCATGACATACTTTGTTTATGATCAAAATGTACACCATGTATCTATTCAAGAAAGTGGTACAAAATGGGTCAAAGGAATCTCCCAACATATGCTTTTCTTCATCTGCAGTTAGTGATATGCTCAATGACTATTATACAAAATTTAACACATTTAAAAAAAATTATGTAATCAAAATTTTGTACAAATATCTGTTTTCCATCTTCTTTTATTCAATTTTTTTTCACTTTTATTTTATGTGTTTTTTTTATATAAATAACATAAATATTAACATCCCTACCCTTCTTATTTTCTATATAAAATAACATAAATACTAACATCCCTACCCTTCTTATTTTCTATATAAAACAAGGTTGCATGGCAACGCAGTCCCTGCCGAGTTAGATAAATTTAACTGCAGATGTAATAAGGATGGCGAGGTAATTGGGAAACACATGTTAAACAACATCAATACAATTAAATGTAGATTTAATAAGGATGGAGAAAATCAAAGAAACGTTCTTGAGATTAATTTTTTTTTTATATG
>JASDQU010248698.1:0-10549 GCA_032191745.1 Picea mariana
GGGGGAGAAGCCCTAACCTTTTCCATTGATGTCAAAGGGGGAGAGAAATTGGGATCATGATGATAGGGGGAGCATGAGTGTTTCCATCAATGACAAAGGGGGATATTGTTGGAAGATTGGTTGTTGTCATTGATGTCAACCCTAGTCATGGGTTTTGGACCGCAAGATTGATAAATGTATTTGGACATGAAGGACAATGCACATGCATATACAACACCCACGAATGGATAGTATACATCATGCTGTTTCCGGTGGTATGTGGCATGTCACGTTGATCCTCATGGTTGAGGAGAAATGAATTTTTGAAGATGACAAAGTGAATTGAAGAAGGAAGTACATGTAGGCCCTGAAGATAATTATATAAAATAATTACAAAATAAGAAAGTGTCAGGTCGGCCCTAATGTTGAAATGAAGTGACATAAATGGTATAAATAAACATCATTATACATTCATTTATATACAAGTTGAATTTCAGAGGAAATAAGAAGTAAAGAAGGCCATATTTCAAGGGAGGATGGAGTCTTTTGGTGATGTGTTCTAAGGTATGTTATTTTCAGGTCATCTTACCATTTTTGCTATAATTTTTTTTCTAGAACAATTCAGATGGTGAAATCGATATGGTATTGAGAAGACATATCAAGGTACCTTTGGTAAAAATTTCAGACTTGATTCTCTATAATTATGGAGATACACTCTGTGGAAGATAGGGTTTGTGACCAATCCTGAAGCTAGTCAATAAACAAGTGTTCTGGGTAAAACAACCATAACTTCTTCATAGAGAATCCAAATGATGTAGGAAAAATTTCATTGGAAATAGTACAGACTGTAGTTTATTGTGTGTGAGTTTCAGAATCAGATGTTAAATATTGAGTGCAGGACATTCTATACAAGTTTGGTCTTCTGAATAGACCAGAATTGAATAAAGTCTACCATTCATTCTATAACTTCTTTTTGGGGAGGATTCAAGGAGTGAAAATTGGAGGAGTTTCAGAGAATACATTGAGTAATATTATATATAGGATCAGAGTACTCCAAGAATTGAATAATTTCATAAATTGAAGAAGTCTCAGGAAGTATTATTAGGTTCTATGTGATGATTGGTTGATGGTGATGATTTAATGTAAAGTTTTATTATCTCTCGTATATTCTTGGGTGGTGTTGTTCCTGAGTTTATACTTTAAGGCTGTAAAGTATACCATCAAGGCATCCGTAAAGGTAAAAAAGAGTAATTTAAGGATAAAAATTGAAAAGGAAGGGTGAAGCAGAATCAATTTCTCAACTGTCTCTATCTAGCTTCCCGCTGTTCTTGAATGCTAATATCTCTCTCAATAGTAGCCCATGAACGTTCTAATTCGACCCGGTTAGTTTCTGTTTGTAGAATGGTATTAAATAGGTTCAGAGCAATACTGGTTTGATTTTGAAGGCTAGGTTCAATGTTGGGTTGTCTGCTATTTGGGACAGTCATGGAGAATAAGATTTTATTTAATTATGAAAGAATTTAATCAAATGCCACTTCAAACTTTTAAGAGATGAGAATAGGAAAAACAATTTTGAAATTCAAAACACTAACATAAATACATTTGAGGCCGTTTCCTGGATTTGCAACAACTTGATAATTATAAAATAACAAAGAAGTACTACTAAAAAATATGAGTCTTTAATCAAGAAAGAATCTCATATTGTAACAGGTAATAAAGAAGGAAAACGAGATTTCTAATGAAAAGTTAAGTATTAAGGTTCAAATGATTCATAGGTCTTAAAATCACTGATAGCAATTTCAGAGGAAAAGTTGTAAATAATTTGATATCCAAATCAATCTGAACTATAAAAGATGTTTACAGATAACTTCAAATTGATTATTCATTAGAAAAACATTGAACAAGAAACATAATAAAGTATAGTAAACAGGGTTAAATAACACATAGCTACAAATTGGCAGGTTTCAGAATCTCGTCTGTATCATATATTATGATGGATTGGAAAACTGTTAATACAATCGACTCTCTCCAAAAAATCAAAATCCCCTTCTCGGTATTTTGAAAATACATTTATACATCTTCATCAAATATTTTCTCGTTGGTGATTAACCAACTTCCTAAGATTATGGTTACATATATGAAAAATGTCAACCATTTACATTTCTTTTATAATTTCTAATGATGAAAATATTCAAAAAATGCTTCTACGTTTGTGTTGATGAACCTCCTTTCTCCGCCTCAAGACAATGAACACACTTTCCCAAAAATTTCACAAAAACTCTGGGAGCGTCTGGTATCTCTTTTGCTTCAAACATGAAGAGTCTTTTCTGTAATTTAGGCAAACGATCTTCTATCATCTTCCCTGTGAACTTAATAGTTTTCAACTTTAGGTTCAGTGTCACCATCCATTTGTCGATTTCTGTGATATTGATTAATTTAATTTTTGAGATCTCTATCTTCATTTCCTCCAGCTCTTCTTTGAACCTTAACTAGTGCTTGGAAATGTTAATCTCACCTAATAATCTGGGACAGTCATTTTTTTCGATATTCAATGAAGTCCTTTCTAAGAGATCAAAAATTCCCTGGAAATCATCATTGATATCTCTGGTTATTCTTTTATATTTGGCCAGGTCTGCTTCCCACACTTTAAGTATTACGTCTCCTTTAACTTGTTCTAAAATGGATAATTTCTGAATCCTTTCGACTTCTTCCTTTGTTGAGAAGGCTACTGCCTTTTGGAAAGTCGTTCTAGCCGCTTTCGCTTCCCTTTCCTTCTGGAAAACATTCTCCAAGGATTTATTTGTTTCTTGAAAGTAATTCTGGACTACTTCCAGATTCAAAAACACTTTATGTTCTTCTTCTTCTATTTTCAAATGTATTCCCAATGCTTGTGCCCTGAAAATTTCAATTTCTACTACTTGATTAGTAATAGAACTAATTTTATCTTGTAACTGTTTATTTTCTTCTTCCTGCTTTTGGACCTGTGTCTGTGTGACCTGTATTATTTTTTTTGCCTCTTGTAAGTCTATCTCATTTTCTGAATTTCTTGAATATCCTTTAGACTAGCTTGTTTTAGACCCTTTTGTATTCCCCAACTGATATTTCTCTCAGTTTCTTTAAATTTGTCTTGTAGCTGAGTTATTGTTTGGTCTTTTTGTTTGAGCATGGTTGTTAAACTGCCAACAGAATATATATTTGCCGATGTTATAGCACCCATCGTACCTGCTAACTTTGTAGCAAATTCTCCATATTTAAGCCTCTTTCCATCGATAATGACACTATGTTTTTTAATCATTCCCTCTCCTCTCAGATGAATTTCCTGTTTCAAGATTGCTCTTCTCTTTTTATTGAAAAAATAATCTGATGGAGGAATCTCATCCCTTGAAATTGGGTCTAGATCACTGACATACAAAGCTCCTTCATGGGGGGTTCCATAAGTTGACTGCAATGGGATTAAGAAAGTGATGGGACTTCCGAGCTCTGTTGATGTTGTTCCTCCTGTCTTTTCTGGAACATCCTTAGGGATTTCTGGGGGTGTTTCCAGCTCTTTTCCCTTCCCTATCTCTGATTCTTTTGTCTGGGAACCCTCTGTGTCTTGGGAAGGTATCTCATTATCCTTCATCTTGCCTTGGACTTTGCTTTGTCCTGTGTATTTATTTCAAACCCTAGGGGAGGCCCTTCCTGCTCTGGAGGTGTGGTCGAAACTTCACCCTGTAAACTCTTGGGTAGGCAACTTCGCCTATGGCCCTGGAATGACGCGAATCTGGTCTGTGAGTCAGGTGGCATGGCCTACACTCTGTTCAGTACTTCTTCATAGGATTTAACATCCTTGAATACATCATCATAGATAGATGTTTCATGTTCATAGGATTTTAGATTACAATGTATAAAATTCCTGCTTATTACTTGGTAGGGGTCATACTTTCTATGCTCAATATCTACTAATTTCACCTCTTCTAACAATTCAGCCTCTACCTTAGAATGGCCTAGATTTAATAAAGAAAATTTACCAATATGTACAGGGAAAGTTGGCCATGACTTCTTCTGAGCTGCTTTTAGTTCTAACCCAACGCCGCCCTTTACTATCTGATGGGCTACCTCCCTGCACACCAATCTGTCTGGTAGGAATTTAGGGAGTGCATGAGGGGGAATGGAACAACCGTAAACCCTAATGTAGGAAAAATTCTCCTCAATAAACCAGTTGAAAATTGCTTTAAGATTTTCTGTGATTGCATCAAAAATGCGAAGGGGTTCGCATCCAAAAAATATTTTATGCATCGAAATTATAATAAAATGACAAACCTCATAAAATGCATCCTTATCATTTTCGTCTCAAAGGGCCGAGTGATATTTATGAATGGGTTCTGGACAGGAAATGTTCCAACTCCAATTCATTAAGGGAAAAGGAGTCACATAACAGATTGCATCCATAATGTATGATGACATGTAAAAGGCTGCTTGTTGTCCCTTTGATTTTTCTGCTTTGTAGTTTGATATTTCCTGTGTTAGGTTATCTGAAAAAATATTATGCCAGTTAAAAGCATTCCCTTCTGAAGCTTCTTCTAAAAAGGGCACCCAATCTGCATGAAAATGGCAGGGATCTTTTCTCCCAAAAAGTCTACATAGAATACTAGCTACATATACCATGTATTCATTCAAGGATGCTATAGCGTAAATCCCATGAGCATCAGCTCTAAACTTTGCTGGACACATCGCCCATTCTCTAATCATATCAGGATATGTCTGGTCTGCCTCAATGCATTCTTTCCTCTGAAACTCTGCTAAAAATTCGGCATTAAAAGTATGTTTAGGATTTGGAGAGAGTTTATACATTACTTGTATGTGTTCTGGCCTAAAGGAGCCAACGATAAATCCTTGATCGTTTGAGATGCTCTTCGTCAGGATATCGACCTTTTCCAGGGCCCAACTGATCATATCATTGTATGCCACGAGCCGCGGGCGCGCAACGATCTTATGAAGCTCTGACTCAGCTATGTCCCGACAATGATTCTCAGAATAAGGATGAGCATTCTCGAGTTCATATTCCAGAAATTCAGATATTTGAGTCCAAGATTTGATGGAGTCTATAGCGTGTGGTGTGGTGTCGGAGATGATATCTCCTTCCTATGTATCTTCACTCTTCTTCGGTGCCTTTTTTGGTGCCATGAATTTACATTAAATTGAAAACCTGTCACAGAAAATGAATGAACGAGCTCAGTTAAGTGTTTCTCGCGCTTGATGAAATGAAAACAAAGACGCTAAAATGCTCACTTTGAATACATTTAAAAGTGACAGGATTGACATAGCTGACAAGAAATCAAGGCATTTAATGCAGAAGATATATTTCTGAGATACGCATTTAATCTCTGTATTTAGGCGCCTTCGGATTTTTAAAGAAAAATTGGAACACTTTACTTAATCAGAAAGTGAAACATGAACGAAAACTTAGAAAGAAAGATTATCATTAATCCTGTTTTGGAAAAAAGGTTAATTAGTGCTAATCATAGATTAAGACTAAAAACTTTGTTTTTCGGGATTTCGAAAATCATGATGTCGATAAGTATGTCATTGATGAAATCCGATCTCCAAAATCGCGAAATCGCAACGTGTTAATTAAGACTTAAAACGTTTTAACAAAGTAATTAATTGAGATTAAACGTTTTCGAGATTTCAGGGATCATGATGACAGGAGAAGTATGTCATTGACGAAATTCGATCGCTGAAATCATGACGTGTTAATTTAATGATAGGACTTAAACTCATCTTAATTAACTAACTAATCACGATTAAGGCCAAAAAAGAGTTAATTTGATTTAACACGAACTATGGATCGAGGTTTCGTGATTCAATATTTTGGGAATCATGATGACAGGAGATGTGTTATCACTGAACCGCGAATCCCGAAATTGTGACATGATTATCTTAACCTTTAACCTTTCACATTAGAGAATTAATTAATCCGTGTTTTAACTAAGACTTCAACATTTCGGGAAATCGGGGATCGGGATTTCGCGATTTGATTTGTATCGAAAAATATGTTTTCAGCAAACCCCAAATCCCGAAAATTCTTCAAGCTTAACCTTAAATCCATTAGTTTTGAAACTTATCATGATTTAAATAATTTCATAGAAAAGGCATTAGGATTATTATAATTCTTTTAAGCTTTTTTCCCTTTTATTATCCAAATAATTAACTTCTTTGGGAAAAAGGTGTCGTGTGTTTGGGATTGATAACAAAACTCATGTTTTGTGAAAAGCCGAAACCCGAAAAAGGAAAATTTAGGCCTTAGGGATAAAAAATTTAGGCACTGTTTCAACATAGGCTCCAACTGGGGACCTCGTCTCCTTGTGGGATGGGGAGAACATGTATACTTAGTTCCTTCATTGGGTTAATGGTGTTAAGGGTTTATCACTACCGAAAATGCTAAGGAAGAGGAAAAAGAGGAAAAAAAAGATTTCATTTTAACTTCTGAAAATATTTTCAAAGTTCTTAATTGTTTTAAACTCAGTTGTAGTCTCCTTCATAATCTTCTCCTTCTCGTCTTAAAACAAGTTAGTATTAAGATGATCAAAGCAATCTTAGGAACCTCAACAGATTTGTGACTTTCGGCTCGCATCAATCAAAACAAAATTTATATTTTTAAATGGGGAGCTCTATCTAGACCTGGGATGCAGATCCAGTTTCAAAAAAACTGGTAACTAGAGTAGAGTGATAGATAAGTATGACAACCTTACAGATACCTCAGATATTGCTTCACTATCAGCGGGCCTGTTCAGTACCCCAGTGAAGTTATCTGTCCCTTTTTTACTGAATTTCCTTTCACCTCTTCGAGTGCTAATTATATATTTACACTCAGATATTGCTTCACTACCAGCGGGCCTGTTCAATACCCCGGTGAAGTTATCTGTTTCTTTATATTAGACAAGGGCAATCATTTAAATGAATTTCTTTCATCGTCTTTTGGACTAGATGGGTGCAATCAAATATGAATTTCCTTTCACCATCTGTCTTATACTTAGCTTATGAATACGAAGCTGGGGAAATTAGTGATACTTGATATACCAGGGGTGGTATCTGTGTAAAAATTTACAATATAGGTTTGTCAACCTATTTTAATTACTCTAGACCAACCTTTTCTCAACTATCAAAACACCTTAGTCTGCAGAGAAAAAAGGGGAAGATTAATTTCAGGGGTTTTCTTTTGAGCAAGATTAAATCCTCAGACAAACTGTTAAGAAACCTAAGAGAGTCAGAATTAGCCTAAGCATAACCACGTTTAGTTGGAGAATAAGAAATATGAGGAATGGTCTTACTGATTTAGAACTATTTTTCGATTTCAAAAGTTAAGACGTAATCTCTCCTACCTCTATGGGAAACCTGAAAAAGCAAATGATTCAGAACTAAGCGTATAAAAAGGAGACGTTGAATTATCTGTAAGTCAGAAAATAGAGGTTATAAATTAAACCTAACCCGTTGGACTCTTTTCTTAAAGATTTTTACTTTGATTACCTCTAATATTGTTCTAGGTGAAACCCTTAAGGATTAAGTATTGAAAACAATTTTTATTTGCCTATGAGCTTACGGGATAAGCAACGCATTTTTTAAAACATTTTTTTTTTTATAAAATGGACTTTGCTGGAACTCATAACCTTGCCTTACCATTATCATTCTTCTTTTGAAAATAACAGAAAATCCTATCTATCACCTATTTTTGGCAAATTTATCTTCTGCTTTCAGGCTGTCTGTTTGCTGCTTTTTCTTGTCAGGTTGTCAGCCAGAATCCTGTGAAAGGACAATATAAAAAATATCATTTTTTTTTTACAGTATATAAAAAAAAAAAACTTAACTAATTTTATTTTTATTTATTTACAGAATGAAAATAGTCTTTCTAAAGAAAATTATGAAAATAAAAAGACAAAACGGTATACATAGTGGAAGTTTTGGAAATCAATTATTCCATATAATGTTTTTAAAAATGCCCGTCGACAGGGGCGTTCAGAATTTTACCATCCAAATTTTCAAGAAGAAATTAATTCTTTCCTTCAGGAGATGCTACCTTAAATGGTCCGTACCAAATGTGATTGAATTTACCATTTTTTCCCGAATCCTCCTTCCGAGCGTCCCATCTCAAAACCAAATCCCCGGGGAGAAAATTTCTGTCTTTGGCTTTACGATCGAATAACACCTTCATGTCATCCTGGTACTTCTGCAACCTTTCATCCACTACCGCCCTGTGCTGCTGAACTTCAATCAGCTGTTTTATCCTTCTTGTGAGAGGATTCGGTTCTTCCTTCTTGTCTTGCCATAGTTTCATTACAGGAAGTGCTAGGCTTATAGGAAACACTACATCTGTTCCATATACCATTTGGAAGGGAGAAGTACCGATAGCCTTTTTTGTGCCTATCCGATTTGCCCATAGAGTGTATTTCAAATGCAAATGCCAAGACTTTCTATTTTCGTTTAGCACTTTATTGATTATACTGATTAAGCTCTTGTTTGAAGATTCTTCTAGACCATTTCCCTGAGGGTAGTATGTTGTGGAATGACCAAGAACAATATTATATTTTTGGCAAAAGATGACTATAGCCATAGACTTAAAATCCTGCGCATTGTCTGTGACTATCTTTTTGGGATAACCGAACCTAGACAAAATATTTTCTTCTAAGAAATCTATAATCACTGAATCAATAGCCTTTCTTCTTGGGATAGCTTCCACCCATTTGGTGAAGTAGTCTGTAGCGGTCAGGATCCATCTATGTTGAGCAATAGAATGAGAATTAATTTCACCTATGAAATGTAGTCCCCATAGCTGAAAAGGAGCTTCTGTCTTGACTGAGACCAATGGCATCACTGGGAGTTTATGTTTTCCTGCAAAAAATTGGCAAGGGTTGCAAGCTCGTACCTTAGCATTGACATCTGGGAAAATTTTGGGCCAATAATAACCAGCCCTCAGGATTTTATATGACGTAGATCTCCATGCATGGTGTCCTCCACATACTCCTTCGTGAAATTGACTTATGACATTTTCTGTTTTTGACTCGACCAGGCAGACCAAGAGGAAGCCAAGCGGGTCTTTCCAATATAATCATTTTTCGAAAATACAGTATTTGATTGCATGCAACTTTAGCGTTCTAGCTTTGGATGGAGACAAGTCACTTGGACATTTCAATGTCAGTAAGTAGGCTACTATGTCCTTGTACCAATTTGATGACGCAAATTTCTCTTTGATTCGATTTTCAGTTATTTGGTCCTCAAGTTCATTCACGTTTACCCACTCTCCCTCCTCCTGAGAGTTGTTTATCCCAAGAGCTCTGAAATTGGATTCAGCTAAAAATTTAGCTAAGCCTTGCCCCTTTACTAATTTTGTCGGTTTAACCTCCAAGTCGAACTCTTGAATTTTGGCAAGCCATCTTCCTCTTTTGCCATCATTGTCTGCTTGAACCAAAATATCTTTTACAGAGCTAGTGTGTACATATGCAATCACCTTAGAATGTAAAACATAAGTTCTGAAATCTTTTAACACTTTTACCATATCATATGCTTGTTTTTCCATTATGTTATATCTGAGTTCGGCATCTCGAAGAATTTTGCTAAAGAAGGCTATCGGTTGCTCGTAACCTTCTTCGTTCTTCTGAAGGAGTATGCCGACGAGTGTGTGTTCAGAAGAAAATGAAAAAATAAGAAAATCCTTGAGATAATCGGGCCTCGCTAGTACCAACGCCTCGCTTATAACCTTCTTGATATGGTCAAAGGATGCTTTAGCTTCTGCTGTCCATTTCACTTCGTTGTTTTTCCTGAGCATATCTGTAATCAATTTCACAATTTCAGCGAAGTTAGGAATAAATCTTCTCAAAAAAATTATTTTTCCTTAGAATGACTGAATTTTTTTCACATTCCTAGGAATAGCTATTGTATCTATAGCTTCAACTCTTTTAGGGTCAATTCTAATTCCATCTTGAGATACGATGTGACCCAACAACTTGCTTTCTTGCATAGCGAAGTGAGACTTCTTAGGATTTAAGGATAGACCAAACCTACGACATTTCTCAAATGTCTGTTTAAGATGTATCAAATGATCTTCATCCGATTAAGAAAAAACAATAAGGTCATCCAAATAGATAACTACAAATTTTTCCCGTTCGCCAACGAAAGCGATATCCATTGCACATTGAAAAGTGGCACTTGTATTCATCAATCCAAATGAAATTTTATCGTACATAAATGTACCCCAAGGAGTAGTAAAAGTTGTTTTTTCTTTATCGTGATCACTGATGACAATTTGATTGTAACCTGAAAATCCATCAATCATTGACATCCTATTAGCTCCTACTACTTTTTCTAGAACATGGTCCATTTTAGGTAGGGGATAATTATCTTTGAGAGAGGATTTATTAAGATTTATGAAATCGACACACAGTCTAATTTCCCCATTTTTCTTCCTAATCGGGACCAGATTAGCTACCCAATCGGAATACCTCAGTGGTACAATTATCTTAGCATCAAGGAGTTTTTTGACTTCTCGTTTGATAACAGGTAGTAAAATGGGGTTGATTTGTCGGAGTTTTTGTTT
>JASDQU010248701.1:0-14683 GCA_032191745.1 Picea mariana
TATCTTGGGCATCAATCTGTGGAAGGGTTCCTCCTTGACTTGACCTTATCCTTTGACCTTCCTTTATCCAGATTGACATTAGGGACGTCTCCCTTGGACTTGCCCTCCTGAATAGAAAGAGCTCCCCATTGAGGTGACATTGGGTGGGGAAGCTCCTGTTACGTCGGTCTTGCCTTTGACTCAAGCTTTTCAAATCTTTCCTACAGACCGTGCGATAACAGGCCCAGTGGTAGCACTAGCAGTCGACCTCCTCTACCAGTACCTTCTTCTAAGGGACATTTGTCTCGAGGGTCTTCTACTTCTTCTAGAGGACGCTTGACTCCAGTACGAGGCGCACATGCCTCAAGGGCACCTACTCCTACTGCTAGAGGAAAAGCAGTTTCTACAGCGATTACCTTTGCTCGTAAAAAGAGTAGAGGGACTCCATAGTTTATTTACTTGATTTCATTGTAGATGACTCATGAGTCATGATGACGATCATGAGATACATTTATGATTTATTATATTTTTTGATGACTCAGGAATCAGGACATGATTCATTTTTTATGTGTGATGTATCACTAGACATCTTATATATCTTATATATCAGTTTTCTTTCCATATTCATGTGGCAATCTGTCTATTTGATGCTATTGTTGCTTTAAATGTTTCAAAAGTTAAAAAAAAATGAATATTTTTGTATTTTTTTAAGTTTGCCGAGTTTTTGCCGATGTTTTGCCGAGTTTTACGAAACGTTGTTTTCTGGACCCCGGCGAGTTGTTCGCCGAGACGAGTTTTACAACATTGATTTGTACGGTTGGAGCCTTAAGTAAACCAAGTCACTAACCTCAAATGTACGCTCTACCCTGTTCTTGTTTGCCTGGACCTTTTGCTGATTATGTGCTCTTTGCAGATGATCCTTTAGTTCTCTGAGTATGTCCTGACTCTGCTGAACCCAATCCTGCACCGTAGGAGCTCTTCTATCCCCAAAGACAATCTCTACAAAGGAGAGAGGGTCATAACTATACAAGGCCCTGAATGGAGTCATACCAATAGAGATATCATGAGTGGTGTTGTAACAGTACTCCCCCAAATGTAACCACCCAACCCATGCTTTTTGTTGCCCTGCTACATAATTTCGGAGGTAGCCTTCTGTTGGCGATAAATGTTGTCATGAGCTCGAGAGCATTCGGGTCTGCAAGTTGCACGAAATGATCAAGCACAGCACAGGAGAATCCTTGTTTTTCCAAGTAGCAGGTCAAGCGAGCGAGCAAAATGTCGTCGGCAACATCCAGGGTCTATTTTTGCGAAGCAGATCGACGGTCGGTGGGTAATTGCAGTCAGCCGAGTCACGCCAAGTATAGCGCAAAAGTTGTTAAAGAGGTGAACGGTCAGAAGTCTCCGTGGAGAACTCGCGAAATAACGAGGGCCGTTGATAGCAAGCAGTATAGCGCAGTAGTTATTTCTCGAACTCGGGGTTCGTAAGTTCGGGGGGCGAACTATGTCTTTTAATTGCACGAGATTGCGAGTTGCGAAAAGGTGCCCATAGGGGGTCAACCTTCGCTGACCATTGCGTCTCGGGACTTCGCAAGGGGAGAATACCAAAGTTCGATACTCCAACTCGCGAGGTCGCAAGTTGCGAGAGGCGCTAGCACTTAAGCCCTAGCCGACGGTTACATGTGGAGGGCACCGACAATAAAAAGGGCCCACAGTATTGCCGAGATGATCAAGGCCACCCATCTGAAGCGGACACATGGTGCGTGATTAGGCTCCTCACCTCCTCGCCCTTCGTGACTTGGAAGATCGAAGACTAGCTCCTCCCAGTCGCGAGACGCGAAGTCTCGAGGGAATCTCGGGCCCGGGCCCACCGTCTTGCCGAGAAGATCTCAGCCGTCCATCTGAAGCGGACACGTGGTGCGCGATTAGGCTCCTCGCCTCCTCGCCCTTCGTGACTTTGAAGATCGAAGACTAGCTCCTCCCAGCCGCGAGACGCGAAGTCCCGAGGGAATCTCTGGCCCGGGCCCACCGTCTTGCCGAGGTGATCAGAACCGTCCATCAAAGAGGGACACCTGGCGCACGATTGGGCTCCTCGCCTCCTCGCCCCTCACAACTTTGAAGATCAAGGACCAGCCTCCTCCCAGCCGCGAGACGCGAAGTGCCGAGGGCATCCGGAACTCGGGCCCACTGTCTTGCCGAGAAGATCTCAGTCGTCCATTTGAAGCGGACACCTGGCGCGAGTAGAGCCATCTCGGCGCTTCGCCCATCGCGACTCCAACTCGCAAAAAGCAGCTCCGTTATTTTCCGAGGTGCGAGGTGCCGAGAGAATCTCGGGCCCGGGCCCACGGCATCGCCAGGAGAAGTAAGAACCGTCAGATCAAGAAGGCCGAAGCGCTGAGTTCAGATACAGAGAGGATAGTCGCAGTCTCCAAGCGCCATCGGATCCGATCTCCATATTGTTTCTCGCCTGAAGTAAATGATGACAAGAGCGGGTGGTTGAGACTTCCTCTCTTTCATTAAGAGAGGGAATGGAGGTTCTGGCAAGCCACCTGCCCGAGGAGGTCCTGTGTGTCGATTTTCCCAGAGAAGCCATGCCGGAGTCCTCGAATCAACAGAAAAGTCTGGGCACGCTAGCCCAGCACTTAATGGCTCAGCTACTCTCCTTACAAGAGCCATGCTTAGTTAAGATGGTGCTTAAAAGAAGACATCAGTACGAATTTGACTGAAGGGACACCCGGCTTTGAGTGACTGTACACGCCTCTGTGAGGTGAAGTTTCCTGTGTATATAGACTCAGTTTTTGTATTTTGTAAGTATCGATGGTTGAGCAGAGCTCCCGGTTGTAAACTTTGATAAAGCACTGTTACTCTGGTTATGTATAGACTTTTGAGACTTCTTGCCTTATGAATGCCAGTTTCTTTTACGTCTTTGTTATACTGTGTTAGAACAGCTCGGAATTGGAGGATCCAGTCGAGTTGTAGTTGTTATAGGATGATGTATGTTGGATCACTGTAATAGCTACGTTGTCTCTGATCAGTTCTTGTGATTTTCCCAACGCTGAGTGACTTGGAATTGGAGGATCGAGTCAAGTCCCTTTTTCAGTTTCTTGAGACCCTGAACCAAGAGGATCTTGTATTCAGGGTCTTTCTTCTGCAAGTTGTTTGTTCACCTTCCTTACCAAGTCTTCCACCTGCTCATCTTTTAATCAACCCACTGGCTGAAGTTAGATCAAGACCTCCTTCGTCCCATACATGCTAGACTCAGTCCCTGAGTTAGAGTGATATCTCCTCGGGTCTTTATCTCCATTCGGTCACCCCTTTATAAACAAATCGTGACATTAAACTGATGGGTGTCGGGCTCTGCCCCTGCAAGCAATCCAGGAGTGACTTCCGATGCTAACACCTTCCACCCACTTGTTGACTATTTTTGTTTGCCCATCGGTTTGAGGATGGTAACTGGTGCTAGGGGTTGTTGCAGTCCTTATACACACTTGCAAATGTGAGCTAAGTCTTGCTGACTTAGTGTGTCCTTGGAGGCACAATGCCTAGGTTCAAATCCCACACTGTCACTTTGACATGAACCTCTTTCATCTAGGCTTACTCCTAGGGAGGCCAAGGAGGGTAGATCCTAGTTACTAGATGAGATTAACGTTTGAGTTCTAGGAGTTGGTTTTAATTAGTTAAAAGGTTGGGGGAAAGATCTAGCCTACGATGCAAAGGCAACAATGAAATGTGCAACAATTCAAGATCACAAGCAAGCCTTTTCCTAGGACAACTAAGACTAGTGCCTAAGATTGGGCAAGGGGTCAACTAAAGTGCAAGGGGTATAGATTACACAAGATCACAAAAATTACAACAAGGTTAGAAACAAATATCACAACTAAATACAAAGATACAAAAGGAATATCTAAAAGTTATACCAAAGTTACACTAAACAATAGATACAACAAATAAAAAGATATAGAAATACAAAGATACAAGATACAAACTGAATTTGCTTGTATGTGCAGAAAATTAAAGATGCTCAAAGGGAAACATTCATCAACACATTAAGCCTAGCATGCTCAATAATAGAGTGTCTTCTGTTATCCCCCACTTTTAGGGATAACTAGGAGATCATGTCTCGAGGCCCACAGGTCCTAGACATGGACTACCGAGAGCCGAATCGACTTTAGCATGGCCTTGGAGGGCCCATCTTTTCTCCCTTTCAGTGCCTCTACCTTTCCAGCAACAGCAACATCCATCACCATCGGCTTCTTCCTGTGTCGGAGATGGTTCTTGCTCCATAAGGTAATGAGTCCGGGAATCATGGTATGTGTCACTCTGATCATCAAAACCTTTGAATATGTGCATTTAATTCCTTTTGTTTCTAACAAATGTTTGGATCTTATACTTGCTCACTTGACCATGTCTGGGGGGAATGACGGGATGCCCTAGTAAGCCTGTGTCCATAGGTTTTGGTTTGCCACTAGGGGGATTTCTAAAAAACCATCGTTCGCTCCCGCCATAGCACCATTTTTTCATCTTGCTTCTCGCTCATCTATCCCATTACACTTGTCCGAGCACTAGGTTGACCTATCATTTGAGGATTTCACCTTACCTCGTGGGAAGAAGGAGCTAAAGACCCAGAAGGTTAAAACAAGCTGGCAAAAGATAAAAGCCTAAAAGTAGAACCTCGAGATGCTTCGCCTAGGCATCCCTGAGAAACCAGTAAAAGGCTTCTCAGCAAGAAACATGTAATGATCCCAAGCCATTATGCAAGGATCATCACGGTTTTGGTGTCTTTTTAAAAAAAAATCTGAGTGAGGTATTTCGTCAAACACTTAGTTGGTCTACTTGTTTACTTGTGTTTACTTACTGAATGGCCTCTTGATTTCAGCCTTAGGGTTTACTGATGTGTCATATATGTGTATTGCAGCTACAAACATGAATAGACAACCATGGAACATACCTCAACCATATGCAATATGATAGACAAGCCAAAACATCTTAAATCTTCTTTTATTCATAAGATAGAAGAACCTGCTACAATGGAGATGCCGATCTAGAATGCTCAACAGATGGCTATGAAAATAGACAATAGATATGCTACAAAAAGCTCTCGACAATACAAAATAATCCTCCAAAGGCTGGATAAGAGATAAAGACCAATGCCAAGTAGATCTATGCCAAGTGCCAAACCCCCACTGGAAGATGCCACGTCCTGCTAGAATGTTGAAGCTCCTCAACAATTCAACCCTGGTGCCAAAGATGTCCAATCACCTCAAGAAAGATGCCAAACAGTACATCGGGTGATGGCAAGAACAACCCAGGTGCCCGAATCTCCAAGATCCCTCTCAAACCCTTTAGATATGAAACTCCTCCACTAAATGGTGCGCCCCCCTAGATGGTTGAAACCCTAATAATTCGGCCTAGATGAATGAGGCCTCCAAACCTCTTGAAACTCTCCAAAATGATAGATCGGGGCTTTGTTACCTCCCTGGTGAAGTCCCAAGAGAAATGGTGAAGATTTGAGCTAGCAAATGACTGAAACTAATTTCTGAAGTTTGTTCCTCTCCTCCAATTCGTCCCATGCATCTAATAAATCAAATAACACCTTAAACTCCTCATGAATGGACTAGATCTAATGTCCAAGGCCCTGCAATGAAAACCCAAGTGATAGAATCTCCAAAAGCCCTGCCAATCTCCTACAATGAATCTCTCTCCAAGGATGGTGCGCCACCCTTGCTGGAAACCCCCAATGGTGCGCCCTCCTTCTCTTCCTGTGCCTATGGTTGTGAAGAACCCTTCTGCACTGATGTAGAACCGAGCTAGAATGGTGTGGGTGAGTATTGCATCTCCGAGACCAAGCTAGGTGGAATCTTTCACCACCAAATCGTCCTCTAGGGTTTGTTAAGTCAAAACCCTCAAAACCCCCAAGAGATGGGCCCTCTAGCTAGAAGCCAGAAATCCAAAAGATAAACATACATGAATGAATGAGTAGAGGCCCTTGCCTTTCCTTTATACTTTTATGGCTCACCCCCTCCAAAGTGACTTTCATTTTATTAATATTTAATTAATTAATTAAATCACTTTAATTAATTAATTAACCTTTTTACCTCTGAAAAGCTCCTTATCTCTCCTTGTGGCTTCCCTGGCCACTGAAAGTCACTTCTAGCCATCCCATCTTGTAGTGTTTCTCCTCCCGATTCCAATGAGCTATTACACTGAGAGGTTCCTCCAAGTAATGTGCCCAAAATGACCTCTTTAGTGAATTTAATCGACTTATAGCTCAAAATAGTCAAAATCATGGAAATCATCGGAATGCAACGGAACCAAAGCCAACTTGTGCGGAATGGCTCATAATGATGAGAAATGAAATATGGACCTCACAATGCCTCTCAATAACCCCTGTACTCACTATAACACCCATCTGGCTACTCTGGTCATCATAAACCTCTGCACTGTGATGATGTCCCAAAGTGGGGACATTACAATCCTCCCTGCTAGAAAATTTCTTGTCCTCAAGCAATAACCAAATCCACTCAAATAAAATATCAGGATCCCATGTCCACCTGTGGGATACATAGTAGAACCCATCCAAAGATGAACAATAGTACACTCCACCCCCTGGATCCCATATCAGGAAGTGAACTGCAATACTCTGCGAAGCATAGTCCTGAAAGATATCAACCCTGTGAACCTCCTGCACATGACACATGGCCTCATCTCGGAATGAATCCATCCTCCAAATCTCTACCAAGATCCACACAGCCTCCATCAACTGTACATGCTGATGCCAAAATGAGGTACTGCAAGACCTCCGTGAGACACCCTCAAACGTTGTGCTCCCCTCAACACTGAAGCTAAATGGAAAGTTAGAACAAATTTCCCCCGCAAAGGTCCAGTCGCCCCTGTCAGTCAGTGAGATGCTCAACCCTGCAATCCCTGGGTCCCATGCTAACCTCTATCGAAGATCACCATGCTGGCCCTGCACTACTCTGGCCATGACTGTCTGTCCCCTGCATACATACTGGATCCTCCTCTCCTGGATCCTCAAGTTGAAATACCTGTGACCACTGGACCTGCTGTCCAAAAACTGTATCTGTAAAGACATCTCTGTAGAAGAAGTACCTATCCACCCATCTCCACGTTCGATCATGATGATCAAGACTGAAAAATTGCCTCTCAAGAATCCTCGAGTGCACTCCAACTCCTAAGTAAGTCTGTCCACCTCCAACTCCTGCTCCCTCAGGGCCTCATGATACATCTCACCAATCCTCAATAGGTAGTCCCTGTCAGTCAACAACTACTGGTAGTCAGTCCTCATCATCAACACTCTCTCCCTGAGAGTGTGAAAATCATCCATGGAAAATCCCTCATCTGAACTACCTTGTGCCACTGATGCTCTCCAACAGTAATCTGCCATCAATGCATGCATGTCATCACTGCGTCTCGTGGCTGCCATGATCATATCCTCACTGACTCTCAACTGTCCAGTCAAGTAGTGTGACCCCTGATCATAGTCAGGCTGAGGTGCCACCTCATGTCTCTCACTGCTAGTGTCAGTCCTCCTAGAGTCAACTCGGGAACCCCCAAAGACACTCTCCGCATAGGATAATGTGTTGAACTGCCCACTGTCTACTGTGCTGCGGGGTCCTCCTGTATGCCACTGCACCCCATCACTAGATGTTATCTCCCTCTAAATCACACGGTATCCTGTATGAGCAGTCGTATCCTCCTGTGCACCCAACCTGCTACTATCATCTGTGCCTAGATCCCATATAGGTGTATCCAGACACATGCTATGGTCATCCTGACTGCTAAAGAGTGCATCCTCATCAATGCAGGCCGATCCTGGAAGTAAGTGCTCCATCATCCTATCAGTCTCCACAATCTGCTCAACTAATGGAGTCTCTAAAAGATGTGACTCAACCTCCTCATGCTGATCTGTAAGTGTAGGATCAACTACCTGCACGTCCTGTGTCTCCTCCTGGATCTGTGGATCCATACGTCCATGGTGTGCATCCCTCACACAAGGCTCCTCCATCATATCTGACATGCCACTGGTATCCTCCTGTGACATGGCTATCATGGATGTCTGAAAAGACGACAGATGTGTCACGACCACCATAGGAGGTTGGACATCTGTAGGTGCTAACATGTGTTAGTCCTCACTAGTGTCACCACTCTGCTGGGGCGTAAGGTCATCAACACCGTGTGATATGTCTGTAGAAGTACTGGTGCTATCATCCTGTCCACCCGACTGTCTATCCACTATACAAGGGTCATCATCCTCCTCAAGCATGCTAGTAACATCATCCTCTGTACAAGAGTCACTATTGCTAGCCTCTGTGCAAGAGTCACTATCATCATCAAACTGTCCCAAATCATCATCCATCGCTCCATCCTCACTCATCTTATCATCACTATCATAGTGTGCCTCAATAGTGTGCTTCTGGTCCTGATCCCTGCACCTATGATCTAGTTCCCACGACCCCTTGCAACTGTAGCAAGGTTGTGTGCTCCTAATGGAGCTCCTCTGTTCTTCCATCCATCTAGTTGTTTCTTTTTTCTTTTTATCTGCTATGATGATCCCGTGTAAGATATCCTCTTTGCTCCAACTGGGCTTTCTAAAGGCTACATACTGAATAAAGGTTATGAGAGCCCTATGTTCCTCGCTAAGGCTGGAATACATTATCTCCAAGCGTGTCATCTCAAAGGCTATCTTATTCATTTCTTCTCAACTATCCATTTATCCCTATGTGAGATCCCTCGGGTTTGGCAGGATTTAAGCTCTGATACCACTGTAATGATCCTAAGCCATTATGCAAGCATCATCACAGTTTTGGTGTCTTTTTAAAACTTTTTCTGAGTGAGGTATTTCGTCAAACACTTTGTTGGTCTACTTGTTTACTTGTGTTTTCTTGTTGAATGGCCTCTTGATTTCGGCCTTAGGGTTTACTGATGTGTTATATATGTGTATTGCAGCTATAAACATGAATAGACAACCATGGAACATACCTCAACCATATGCAATATGATAGACAAGCCAAAACATCTCAAATCTTCTTTTATTCATAAGATAGAAGAACCTGCTACAATGGAGATGCCGATCTGGAATGCTCAACAGATGACTATGAAAATAGACAATAGAGTTGCTACAAAAAGCTCCCGACAATACAAAATAAGCCTCCAAAGGCTGGATAAGAGATGAAGACCAATGCCAAGTAAATCTAGGCCAAGTGCCAAACCCCCACTGGAAGATGCCATGTCCTGCTAGAATGCTGAAGCTCCTCAACAATTCGGCCCTCGTGCCAAAGATGTCCAATCACCTCAAGAAAGATGCCAAACAGTAGATCGGGTGATGGCAAGAACAACCTATGTGCACAAATCTCCAAGATCCCTCTCAAACCCTGTAGATATGAAACTCCTCCACTGAATGGTGCACCCCCCTGGATGGTTGAAACCCTAATAATTCGGCCTGGATGAATGAGGCCTCCAAACCTCCTGAAACTCTCCAAAATGATAGATCGAGGCTTGGTTACCTCCCTGGTGAAGTCCCAAGCGAAATGGTGAAGATCTGAGCTAGCAAATGACTAAAACTAATTTCTGAAGTTTGCTCCTCTCCTCCAATTCGTCCCATGCATCTAATAAATCAAATAGCACCTGAAACTCCTCATGAATGGACTAGATCTGATGTCCAAGGCCCTGCAATGAAAACCCAAGTGATAGAATCTCCAAAATCCCTGCCAATCTCCTACAACAAATCTCTCTCCAAGGATGGTGCGCCCCCCTTGCTGGAAACCCCCAATGGTGCACCCTCCTTCTCTTCCTATGCCTATGGCTGTGTAGAACCCTTCTGCACTGATGTAGAACCGAGCTAGAATGGTGTGGGAGAGTATTGCATCTCCGAAACCAAGCTTGGGACAAGCTAGGTGGAATCTTTCACCACCGAATCGTCCTCTAGGGTTTGTTAAGTCAAAACCCTCAAAACCCCCAAGAGATGGGCCCTCTAGCTAGAAGCCAGAAATCCAAAAGATAAACATACATGAATGAATGAGTAGAGGCCTTTGCCTTTCCTTTATACTTTTTTGGCTCACCTTGTCCCTCCAAAGTGACTTTCATTTTATTAATATTTAATTAATTAATTAAATCACTTTAATTAATTAATTAACCTTTTTACCTCTGAAAAGCTCCTTATCTCTCCTTGTGTCTTCCCTGGCCATTGAAAGTCACTTCTAGCCATCCCATCCTGTAGTGTTGCTCCTCCCGATTCCAATGAGCTATTACACTAAGAGGTTCCTCCAAGTAATGTGCCCAAGATGACATCTTCAGTGAATTTAATCGACTTATAGCTCAAAATAGTCAAAATCATGGAAATCATCGGAATGCAATGGAACCAAAGCCAACCTGTGCGGAAGGGCTCATAATGATGATATATGATGAGAAATGAAAGATGGACCTCACGATGCCTCTCAATAACCCCTATACTTGCTATAACACCCATCTGGCTACTCTGGTCATCATAAACCTTTGCACTGTGATGATGTCCCAAAGTGGGGACATTACAAAACAAGAGGGACCCATAAAAAATAATAAAAAACAAGAACTAGTCAGAGGATAGGGGGTCTCATCACGAGCCAGACTATTAGTTCCATGGGTATCTAGCAGTATGACATTACTAGCATCTGGTTACCACGCCGGGGTAGTGACTCTTGGTTGCATGTCCGAGAGAAAGGGGGTCTCATCACGAGCCAGCCTTCTCATTTCTGTGAAAGTACTTGTGGGTAACGCTGTCACCACTGGGCACCACGCCAGGGTAGTGTCCCCTGATTAGCTTCTTGAAGAAAAACAAATAAGAATAAAGAATAAAAGGCATGAATTGGGCTTGGAAAAATTTCATCCAGGACAGGTGCAGCTCACCTTCTACAAAGGCACCCACAGGTAAAACTTTGCATCCCCTGCTTCCATTGCACCCATTGTCAGAACATCCCTTATCCACATCACCCACTTACATGGCTTAGATGAAGGCTTTTCAAGGAACTTTCCTTTTCCAATGGACACTAGCCCAATAGGACGTCCTATCACTTTCCCCAAACTTGTATTGCAGGCTTGTACAATGTCTTTGAGCTTTTAACTGAGATAGTAGGGGTTTATTGCACATGTTTAATAATATTGATGATGAGATGTGATTGACATTGCTATGATCCCTGTGACTTATGAGCCCCTGGAGGGCATAGCTGTTGATGTGTAGGACCATGCCCGACAGACAGGTACCATGTTGTACAGGTACACATGGGGAGATGATCAGTTTGGACCTCCATGGGGCTGAAGACCCCACCAGATGGATGTTGAGACCCCAGCAGGGGGTAGAGACAGGACAAAGGGGCTTGCACAGGAGAGAAGGAGGACATCTTGCAGAGGCACCCTGGTAGAGCTTGACCTAGGGGAGTCCTCCCTTTTTCAGTGGAACATTGGCCTTGGAAGGCCTAGGACGTCACCCATGAGGTCCATGACGTCATCCTTGCTTCATGGACATTTTGGCAAATGGACAGGGCAGTTTGGCATATGTGGCAGCTTGGAGAAGCTCAAGGAGGGCTAACATTTTGCTCTTGGAGGATGCATTTGCCCTAGAAGGGGATAACATCACACTAGAAAAGGGATGACATCTCTCTTTTTCTTAATTAGGGTTTCATTTTGACATTTAAATGTAAAACGATATGATTTTTAGTATTTTGGCTTTGTCGGCCTTTTTATGACCTAAAAGTGAAATTAGGTCATGGTACTGTATAAATTGAGGGTTTTCACCTTCATTTTTTCATCATCTCTCACTCACTCATTAGTGAGGTCTGAAATTTGCGCTAGACTTGGTGTTCTTGGCTGAAATTGTGAGGCGCACTTGTTGAAGGAAGGCATTTTTGCAATTCTATTGGCATTTTTGGCATTTCTCTTGGTGGAAGGTGTTACAACTAGGGTTTGCTATGTTATTTCTTGGTGACATGTAAGTAAATTTCTAAAAAACTTCTTAATTGAATGGTTGTATTGTTATTTCTTGCATCTATTGTTATGATTTGCTGAATAAACCTTAGGTGACAAGCACACATTGTAGGTCCTTGTCTCATGTCCCCATCAGGATTTTAAGCCATTATTGAAGAGAGATAGAGCCTTGCCTTAGCAACACTCTTTTATTCCTCTTCCATGCTAGCTATTTTTCTTATTGAGCTAAGAAGGAGAAAACACATCAAGGCCTAGTTCCCCTACACCTTGTTGAGCCTCTTTTTCCTAGGGTTTTCCTGGTAAAGCCTTGCTATAGCAACACGTTGCCTGCAAAATCTCTTGTCTTGGTCTTATACAATCTTTGAGCTAGTCGATTTTCCATTAAAGCTAAGGAAGGAGGAGAGAGCACTGAGGCCTAGTTCCCCTACACCAAAGTGAGTCTCTCTCCCCTAGGGTTTCATCCTTGAGGCCTTGCCTTAGCAACACCTCAAGGTCTAACCCTCTTGTTCTTAGTCTTATTGCTTTCACTTGATCCTTCAACTTTTGTGTCCTCTACTTTTGACTCCATTAACCCTAAGGCACTGATCTAAAGACCTCCTTTGTCTTAAGTAACTTGATCACAACTTCAATCAAACACTTAAAGTAATTTACTAATCTTTCTAACCCTAGCCTAAAGACTGACCCTACTAACTAATTGCTGCCATCATCTTTTTCTATAAACATCATTGTGCGGCTGTCATTTTACTTGTGAGCAATTGAATGGTTGTTTAAGGTATTATTTAAATGAAGTGTTGATTGTTACATTGAATGCCACGTTCCTTTAGCATTTACTGAAGAAGTGATATTGTACATCATTTCTATTATATAAACATTGACTTCGTCAATATTTATTGCTCAATTGCTTATATATCAGATAGTCATTGATTATATGAAGTACTAACCAAGCGAGTAAGCTTGCATATATATATCTCTTGTTGTTTTGTCTCGGGCAAGTACATCTCCCATTTTTGGTTATACTTCTCTTTATTGGTTGGTTAGTCGGACTATCTGCTCGGTGGTGACTTGTGAGGGGGAATTTATCTTTTAACCTTCAATCCTTTGCCTTCTCAAAACCCCAGGTCACCGAGGACGTCTCCCCTGCGGCTTACCTCCCTAAATAGAAAGAACCTTCCTATCGAGGTGACATTGGGTGGGATTGGTTCAGTTAGGCCAGTTTGTCTCTTTACATCTGCCTTTTATCCTAACTACAAACTGTGCGATAAAATTTTTGCACCATTGCCAAGGAACACTGAGTCAAACCTTCCTCAAGACAACACTTTTCGATAAGCCTTACCTCTAGAGTCTTTATCCTACAAGATTACCTGGCGACTCCACTTTGGGTGTTTTCCCTTATCTTTTTATAGTTTCAAGAAAATTATCTGGCGACTCCACTGATGACGAAGACAACTATGACTTCACAATGGGATCTGGGAAACTACAAGCCTTTAGACATGAGTAAAATCTCGAGATACCCTAGACAAATGCCTCCCTGGTATGAAAAATGGCTCCCTAGATTCACTAGCATGGATGGAGAAAGACCCAACCATCACATGAGAAAATTTTGGGCTTTCTTTCAGCACCACAAGACTTGGTAATAAAACTCTTCTCTGCCACTCTGCATGGAAATGCTAGAAGATGGTATGATAATCTTCCAGCTGCTAGCATCACTTCTATGGACCAATTATAAAAAATATTTCTCATGAGTTGGGGAATGAAATTAAAAGATATCCAATTGTTGCTTAAAGGGATCGAATACATAAGACAAACTGAGAACGACATTGTCAGGTCTTTCTGGGTTAGGTTTCAAATGTTGCTATACCGGATTCCCAAAATCCATTATCCTGAAGAAAAGTACCTTGTGTACCTCTATACCAATGCACTCTTAGGGCATCTGAGCTCAATGTTGTATATGTCGTGTCGGGGAAAGTGTCGGTGAGGGTCCGAAATGTAACTTCTTGGCGACATCGATGGAAAATGTTGGAATATGTCGCAAAATGTCGCAAGACCTCAAAAAAATACAAAAACACTCATTTTTTTAGATTTTTTAAGCTTGTAAAGGAACAACAACATCAAATAAACAATTTGCTACATAAATATGAAAATACAACCAATAAATAAGATGCATAAGATGTCAAGTGGTCACATATCGTTACTAAACTGAAAATTCTGAAACATGTTCCTGATAGGATGATAGGAGATACAAAATCACATCAAATGATCAAAATAAATGTATCTCATGAGATGAATCATCATGAGGCATCTAGATACTAAATAGTACATGATAAAATGAAAATGATAGATCATAGGAATCCAAAATTCAAATCATTGATTCCCTCTCTGTTGTGCTGCTACTGCTCTAGCTCTTTTACGGGTAAAGGGCACCAATTTTCCTCTGGAAGCAATAGGTGGTCGTGGAGGTACTATAGATGAGCTTGGAGTGGAAGCTCCAACTGCTCCAGATGCTACATCTGAGGTGGTAAGTGATGGGGACGAGGTGGAAGGAAAAGTGTGTTGCCTCCCAGTCCCAACGGACCCAATTCCAACTCCAGGTATAGCTCTCCGTGGAGGTGGTGGTGGCATTGGATCCACTGGAAGTCCAATCTCCTCCTCATCCTCTATATCCACTGGAAGTGGAACATTGTCCTCCTCCTCCTCCTCCTCCTCCTCCTCCTCTGTTGCTCCCTCCTCCCTC
>JASDQU010248704.1:0-14390 GCA_032191745.1 Picea mariana
TGAAAAAAGAATTTAATTAATTAATATCACCAAATGATTTCATGAAAATGAGAAACCAACCAAGATATTATTTGATGAAGTATTGAACCCATTATTCAAAATAGTCAAACTTGCTAATGAGCAAAAGAAAGAACACATAATCATAATTTAAACGAAAGTAAACATTTGATAAAAAATAACGTTTTTGTTTAAATTGAGATTTTTATGCTCATTTATAACTTTTGACATATACTCTTGTAATGAATGTCTCATACTATAGTGAATGTTTTAAGTTTGTCTCAAAGAAAGCCAAGGTATGGAACTATTTGAAAAGGTTGATTCTGTAGCTCATTATAATTATCAAGATTCTAATGGGGGCCCTTTAAATTTTGTAAAAATTTAGGGAGAGTTGTTGGGGCCCAACACAGTGGTATCCCATATGAACTCAGAACCTTTCTTGAGTAGTCATGTAAATCCAAGAGTTAGCTCAGCATAGTTCGGAATGAAACAACGAAGAAAGTTTGCCTTCCCTTGCAAACTTTGTAACTAGAGAAGTGAAGAAGGAGGAGGGAGATTGAGAATACCCTTGACCTTCAAAGGATCTACCCTGATCCCTTGACGTAAAACAATAAAGCCCAGAAGTCAGCTGGATTCTACACAAAAAACACATTTGTGGGGATTCAAGCATATATGGTAAAATCGACATCGAAGGAAAATGGCGTGGAGGTGTATTGGATGATCTACATGGCGCATGGAATGAGCGGGTAAGTCATCTAGATATGGCTGCACGATGTGATTTATATCGTGAAAGGCGTAAGACATAGCACATTGAAAAGTTGCACCGACATTCTTTAAACCGAATGGAAGTTTCTAGTAGGCAAAAATGCCCCAAGGAAAAATAAAAGTGGTCTTGTGTTGGTCTGCAGGTACGATATTGATTCGATTATATCTAGAGAAACCATCCATTAGAGAGAAGATTTCACTTCTTGCACAATCATCGATGATCTGGTCAACGAAGGGGGTAGGAAAGTTGTCTTTAGGACAAGCTTTGTTAATGTCCCTATAAGCAACGCACATGCGGATTGTGCCTTTTTTCTTGTCAATCGGAACAAGATTGTAAACCCAGTCAGCTAGAGCCACAGGGTAAATAAAGCTAGCTTTGAGAAGTTTCTCAACTTCAAGCTTGATAGCGGTTGCTTTACGTGGGTGGACCAGATGAAGTCGTTGCTAGATGGGTTTAGCACCCGGGTATGTCTTAATCTCATGTACCACAATGTCGGGGTCAATCCCCTGCATTTCTTCATAGCTCCATGCGAATACGTCACAAAATTATTGGAAAAGAGACTTGTAGGTGACAACATGGTCATGGGAACATGAAGCTCTGATATGAACATTTTTGACAACTCTAGGTTTTATGGATATGTCGAGGGGAATGGTGTGTGAGATATTACTTAAGTTACCTTTGTAGAACATATCGTGTGTAGACTAGAGAATGGTAGAAATGATGACAATGGTCAACGGGGTCGAGAGTCATTGGTAAGACTCGATGGTGTATTGTTCCAGGAAGAGGATGGAACGATGATGTCCATCATCCCAAGGGGTATAGTCCACATACATAACAGAAATAATCATCTCGTCTATAGGAAAAATGACGCGGAATGGATCTGGAGATAAATCACCAACAGAGGGGGTTGCCGATTGAATGGCTTGATAAGTGAATTTGACCGGACTCAAAGGAAATTCGTCATCATAACGGAGATGATCGTCAGAGTTGGGTACCATCCACGGGTCGTAAGACGCAGGCGTTCCATGAACAGAGGTGGAGATCATGTTGATCGAGGCAACAAATGGGTGTGGAACATCAGGTGGTGGGATGGGGAAAGTACCCATCAAAGAGGAATCTTTAAGAAGACCCACATCGATGTTCTCATATCCAGGGGGGGGTTTTGCAATGAAAGGTACGTTGTCGATACGTGCATCAGAGTGAAAGAAGTCCAATTGGTCTACAGTAACTACTTTTCCTTGATGTGGAAAATGTACAACACAGAAAAGAGTGGACACAACTACATGCATGGATTCAATCCGGCTATGGCCAAGTAGAAGGTTGTAATCAAGAGGAGCGTCAAAGACCTCCACTTCAACGCTGACCATTTTTCCTTCTAATGTAATAAGCAACGAAGGGAGGACACCGTAAGGATTAAAAATAGATCCATTAAAGGCTTTGAGCATGCTGTGGGATTCAGTCAAAGGAGGAGAGTCGATGAATTTCGAGCAGGTAATAGAATTGACACACGTCGAGGCACCCTCATCAATAAATTTTCTACAAATGTTTTTCTCGGAGACAATAACTTGTATTTGAAATGCGAGTTGAGGGGGTAACCTTGGAATGTGATCTTCCAAGTCAAAAATTATTAAATTCGTATCCGTAGGGTCGATTCCACCAATATATTTCAACAGTTCCTTCTATTGTATAGGACAAGTATGAAGAACTTCGAGGGCTGACATCGAAGATAGTGCTTGGGCTAGATATTCAACAATACTGTAGTTCTGGGTAGCATGTGCATGAGGATTGAAAGCCGATTTTTGAACAACACCCTTTGGGGGAGTGTGATGAACTGTATCTAGGATCAGTTGTTAGAGATGAAGAGGACCATTGGTAGGTGGAGTTGTGGGAGATGGTTGGACCAACAAAGGAGGTATTGCATCAACCTTCTCTTTGGAGGAAGAATAATCTTTGGCTTGAGTGGTAAGTGTGATGTCATTCTTCTTTGAATTACCTATACACATTAATACATAGGATGTATTAGAGGGAGAAGGTTGGTCATGAATGACCAATTGGGCTTGTTGTTGATAAGGAAAGGGTTATGACAACACGACTGGAGTGGGGGGTTTCGAGGTCCCTTGAAGGAACTAAGTAACCTCGGCTCGTCATGGACAATCCTTAGCATAGTGATCATCACCATAGATAAGACAAGGGTATCAGGGTTTGCACTTATCCTTATCGTCAACAGGTGGTGCTTTGGTTTTCTCAAATTGTAAATTATTTTTATCCTCCTTGTTCTTACCCTTTCCTTTTTTGGATTTATTTTTTCTAGCGGGGGTAGATTGAACTGAGTTCACCTTAGAAGTCTTGTCAGTGGGAGGGGTAGGAGACAAAGCATTTTGAACATTATAAGAAATGAATTTGGGGTTGTTTCTAGAGGTTTAGATGGAATGAGGTTGGGCATGGAAAGTGCCAATCACTCCATTAGCTGTATGAGAAGTAGTAAGAGTAGTTGAAGTAGTAGAAGTAGAAGGACGAGGTGCATCAGGGACTAAGTCATAAAGAGTACTCGTTTGTGAGTAAACAAGGTCTAGGTATTGGGCACGACTAATTTCCTATTCTTCTGTGACAGCTCCACCCATGGAGATGTCACGAGAGATGTCGTTCACGAATGATTTTGTGAACCACTCTGCCAGCAATTGATTGGGAAGTTCGAGTTTGATGAGACGTCATCTCCATCACCACTCATGAATGTGATCAGAAATATGAGTGGCTTTGGTTTGTTTGAAAGAACTCAAAATTTTGGTTCCTGTTTCGTAATAGATCAGTAACTGGTAGTGGGTGAGGAAATCCATCGTGAGGGTGTTGAAGTCAGTGAAGAAGCCTCATGGTAATTCTATATACCACTTCGCGGTGGAACCTGTGAGGGTTTTCTGAAAAACGCGTAAACAAATAGAGTCATCCATCAAGGAGTTGGATGAGCACCAAAGGTGAAAAGTCATTATGTGATTTTTCGGGTCCTCTCTCGCTTTAGCATCAAATTTAGGGATGTTGGATGGTAGTTTGGCCGGTATGGCGGGCCATTGAGGAGAGTGATGGATTGGATCATTTGAAATTCTTGACAGATCAGAGAGGTCTAGGGTGGCTAAGAAGGGAAACTGTCTATTCATAGGTGGGTACTGGTGCCTTTGGGGAGGGAGTCTCGTCGGTAGACCAGTGGGACCATAAGAACTTTGCATATAATGTGAAGATCTGGGCAGATTCGGTTGTTGGTGTGGAAGTAAGTAATTCATAGCGTTGTACCATTGAAAAGGGGCGTGGGGTTGAGCGTTTGAGCCCCAAATAGGATTAGATGTACTTATATATGGTTGGCCTATACTAGGGGGTATGAAGGAGCTAGCTTGAGGTTGTTGCCCCCCAGTCGAGTGAGGATTATGTTGAATAAGATAATTCCAATACTGGGCCAAGGATGGAGGTATGTTTTGTCCATAGGATGGGGTAGATGGGGGTTGTCCGCCAATCGAGGGTTGTGTCCCAGTTGGGATTTGTCCTGCAAAAGGGGATTGAGTTTGGGCTCCTTGGTGAAATTGTCCACCAACAAGAATCTGGTAATTAGGCATGAAAGATGGGATGGTGCCACTAAGATCGGTGCCTCCGATAGAGGATGGAAGAGGTCCTCTGAAAGGGGGTTGAGGAAGTGTCGGAATGAAACCGGGAACGAGATGGTGCCCAAAAGGAGTGGAAACGCCAGGAGTCTCGGACGATATTTGTGTAGGAGNAGAAGTATTCAACCCATGATATTCATGTGGAAGTGTTGGAGTGAATCTAGGCAGAAGCAGTGTGCCAATGGGGGCTTGGCTAGCTGTTGTTGTCCTAGTGTGAGGACTCATAGTATCTAGGACCATTGTATAATGGACTATTTGTAGAGGGATAGTCAAGATGTGGTCAGCTGGTGGAGCGTCTGTACCAGGAAAATAATAGGCAGTAGTAAAAGGTATTGCGTCTGGATTAGATGTTTCGGGTGGCGCAGGTGTGACAGTGATATCAATGCCTGCTCCTGAGCCAAAGAGATCTCGTCTAAAAATGCCAGTAGTCCAAAGAGGATATTGACCCCTAGGTCTTTTGAAAGGTCCAGTTGGTAATCTAGAAGACTGAACAACTATTTCTCTGGAAGAATTCACTCGAACAATATGTCTATTAGAGTTGGGAGGAAGTTGGAAGTCCTCTCGAGAATTGGTAATTCAGAACCATTCTAGAGAGTTAGTTATTTCCACTTGTGGAGTGGAAATGTCTTGGACTTCACTCTGTTGAGGAGATCCCTCTGGTGAGTTGGTAGGCAAGGGTTGAGAACCTTCCAGATCTTCTAGGAGTAGGCCTTGCATTCTACATGAATAGCGTGGAGGTTCAATTGTGATCGAGGTAGAATCTTACGAAAGGAATTCTATGGCCAACTTCATTAAACAAACAACATGCGCTAGTAAAATCTAGGAAGCAAAACCAAGAAAACAAGACCTTCCAATTCCAAAGTCACTAGTTGGTGATGAAATCCAACATCGCGACAATGAGACAAGAAGGGGTTGGGCTAGGGTGGAAAAGTTATGTTGATGACCTGCTTAATGGACTTACACCCTGGTGCAAGCTCCCACACACAATCATGGGTATACCCTCCAAGGAGCCCGAGTGAGTCTAGCCAACGTCGATTCCAGGTACCGTGAAGACTTACCCCTTCACAGTCACCTTGTGTAAGACCCTAAGAAGATAGGCTACTAAGGTTACCACCAACAACAATGATTCCTGGGGGAATAGCCGATAGTCTGATCCACACACAAGGGCAGGGTATCTAGCCCAAAATAATCTTGAGAGGCTTCCACTCATCATTGTGGGTATACCTTCAAGTGACCCCCCTAATACGTGCAATCTCTACACCAATATCAACAAAGCAGGGTGAGTAACTCTGTCAATCTCAATGTGACCCTCAAGTTTGACCCTTGTCTGAGAAGGGCTTCCCAAGACAAAATGCTACAAATGGAATTTGACACTCCCTATCACAAGATACTATTGTGTATTTTATGCTTTGGAGAGTGTGTCTCACTGCCTATTCCAAATCTCAAGCCTAGCTAATGTTGGTGTAAAAGAGCCCTAAAAAAGTTACTAGTTGAATTTTAAAGTTGTGTAATATTATTAAAGGTTGTTATCACGCAAAAAGGAGATGGAAATGAAACTGATGTTGTGTGAGACTCTAACCCAACAATGCGTAAATAAGGATGAATTATACAATTTTTTGTTCGATGAATCCTATTTACAGGAGGGAGAGAGGCGTTTTCTGGAACAATGTGAACTACGATGTATGATCTTATCAACTATGTAATATCAAACAATCATGAAAAATGCAACTTCCCTATCCGTTCTCTTTCAATACTTGAATGCCAATATTTTCGAATAAAAAGTTGCTTAAAAAATGAAAATGTCTTTAATTTTTATTAGAAACCAAGCAATAGGGATGGAACTCAGAAAAAGTAAGCAACCAACAAAAAAGAAATACACAACAAACACCCAAATCGATCTTTCAATGAAGACAGAAATAACAAACTGACAAGACCAGTCTCTTCAAATGCACATGGGTAACAATTTTCCAAGTAATAAGCAATTGAAAAGGACAATTAATCTAAAGACATGTTGTCAATCAAAAGGCCATAAATCACAGGCAGCGTGGAGACCCGCATTCGAAACTTGTAACGAACCAAAATTCAGACTGCAGAAATCCATTTCCAAACTGCCTGAAGAGTTCTCGAGCTGTCATTGCCAGGAGGAATGATGTCATTCAAATCCCTTTATGACAATAGTGTTGTCAAAATCAATCACTGAGATTCCTGTTGAAGGGTTCGGCGCTTGGCTACCATTGCAAAGGGAGCACCGGCGCTGGACAATAGGTCTAGGGGTGCGCTGCGTTTTATAAAATTCGTTGGATTTTAAAGGGAGCACCGAAAGGGAGCCAACACTCACCTCACTAACCAAAGGGAGCGCCAGCCCTGTATTGGACTTACGGGCCACTCGTAGTGTTGGTTCAACGCACCCGTATATCCTCCAAAGGAGCACTGACAAAGATTCGTATGAAGTTTAAGGAAACGCGCCCCTGAGTCCTCTGCGCCCTCCATGCAGCCTGCGACTTTCCTCTAGACCATGGCTGCCTCCGGGGAGCCCGATCTGCCTATGGAGGTTCTAGCATTCATAACCATGATCGTTGCTGGCCCGAAGCGCCCTCCATCCGCGACTCAGTAGAAGTTTGTAAAGAAACTGGACACAATCCCTTCGGTGACCCTCCCGGAAGAAGAAACCTGCAAAGCGGCCTTGAATCTGGCTGAGAGAGGCCTCATAGGATAGTTCACGGGCCTTTGGCCCTCACCCAAAATGGTGGAAGAGTGGACTCAAAGGAACTGGAAGCCATTGATCAAAGAAGGAATCAAAAGTTTTTTCATAGGTAAGGGTTTCTTTGTGTTTGTTTTTGAAAACCTGGAGGATAGAGGAGTAATCTTTAGGAATGGGCCATGCTTTATGGGACCCCAGGGCCTTTATCTAAACAAATGGATGCCAGATTTTGATCCTACCCAAGATGTCCCTTCTGCTATCCTGGTTTGGGTCAGGCTTCCTCATTTACCTCTCCACTGCTGGAATAAAAAATCCCTCCATATTATTGGCAAAGCATTGGGAAAATACATAGACCAAGCAGCATGAAAGGATCAGTATTCTTGTCCTTGTATTTGCGTATAAGTGGATCTAGAAGAGGGGCTACCAGAAGCAATCAAGCTCAATGTAGCAGGGTGGACGCATGTTCAGGAGTTGGACTACAAGCAACTACCTTTTAAATGCAGACATTGCCATGGGCACAAACACTTTGCAAAGCATTGCAAGAAGAAGGCTTAGGAACAAGTAGACAAACAAAATGGGGAACAATGGACCCTAGTCCAGAAAAATGCAAACACAAAAAAAGGCACAGATAAAGGCAAGATGGTCGGAGGACCTAGCAGCTCCAGAACAGAACATGCCAAGAAGCGGAAGCAAATCCAAATGGGACAGTAAGTGCGCAGAACAATCAAGCAAACTCAACCCAAGAGAACATGTAACGGGAAGACATACCACCTTCAAACAAAGAGGGAAGGGAGCCAGTGCAGACTGAAGCCAATCAAGGCAGCCCCTCCAATCCCTCGTATGCAGAAATTGCAAGGAAAAAACCAGTGGAAAGCTCAGGTTCTTCAGAGGACGAAACATATGAGCAACCCTCAAAAAAATCAGGAAGGAAATCCCGCAAAGAAAAGAGGGAGGAGGAGGCGGAAAGACTCAAAACACAAGGAATCCAGTCTACAATAGAAATGTCTATTGGGTGAAATATCAGACCAAGGCTATCTAGGGGAGGCCTCAACCTCCCCCCCTTAAGTAAATAATGAATCTCGTCTCTTGGAATTGTAGAGGACTGGGGAATCCCTCCAAAATCGAAGTATTAAAGGACCTTTTGAAAGCAGATCCCTCAGATATTCTCATGCTCCAAGAGACCAAAATAGAAGGGCAGGCCCTTCTAGAGATCAGTAGTTCAAAGTGGAATAAAAGATCAGGCAAAGTAGTCAACTCAAGGGGAACCTCTGGAGGTCTGGCAACTCTTTGGTCTGAAGACCTATTCCATTTAAATAAGCATCATGAAACCTAGGACTGGATATTTACGGAATTGAAGCACAAAGCAAGTAAGTTTTCCATCTCTCTCTTCAATCTTTATGTTCCTGTTGCCTACTCTAAAAAACGAGAATGTTGGAATTCTCTCTCTATATTTTTAGAGGAGACTTCTCCTAGCAATATCATTATATTCGGGGACCTAAATATTGTAATGAAAGCTAAAGAAAAGAGGGGGGGCACCAGCACTAGAGACCCCTTGCTGGCCAAGGTGGAGGAGATCACACAGACTTGGGATCTTTTATATTTCATCCCAGTTCGAGGCACTTATACTTGGTCCAATAATAGACTGGGACTGGAACACATTTCTGCTCGGTTAGATCGATTCCTGGTACAAAGCTCCCTAATGATGAACAAAAAGATCATCATCACCAAAATCCTGCCTAAACTCACCTTAGATCATAAGCCAATACAGCTTCTCCTGGAAGAGGAAGAAGACATGGGCCCTATTCCTTTCTGTTTCAGCCCTCAATGGATCGAGAGAGATGGTTTTATAGAGATAGTGAAAACAGCTTGGGCCAGATCCTTTTCTGGATCCTCAAGTTATGTGTGGGAGAAAAAGTTAAAAGCTACAAAACAAGCCCTGAAGGACTGGATAAAAAAACCAGCCCCTGCTCCCACTGAAAAAAAGAAGAGAAGCAGTGCAGTCACTAAAGACCTTGCAAATAGAAATGGAAAGCAAAGACATCACTGCAGAGTTGCTGGAAAAGGAAATAAAAGAGCAACGATCCACATATCAATATTTTCGGAAGGAAGAAGAATACTGGAGACTCAAATCCAGAAGCCTCTGGCTGAAGCCTAGGGATAGGAACACCTCCTTCTTCCACCAGCAATATACAGCAAGACTGTCCAGGAATCATATAGAAGAAATCAAAACAGTGGAGGGCCAAGTATGCAAAGGCTTCAATCAAGTCAAAGCTGTCACAGAAACCCACTTCAGGAATTTATACAAAGAAGGTACTCAAAGCAACGAAGAGGAGACTGTTGATTTCCTCTCCAACATCCCTTCCCTCATCAGTTTGGAAGATAACGCAATCCTCTATAGACCAACAACAGAGGAAGAAATCATTAATGTTATTTGGTCCATGGATGCATACAAGGCACCAGGGCCTGATGGATTTACAATCCATTTCTACAAAACTTGATGGCATATTTTCAAGGAAGATCTCCGAAAAATGATAAGTGGGTTTATGAAAAAAGCCAAGGTAGGGGGAGGAACTAACTCCACTTACCTGGATTTAATCCCCAAAGACTCCAGCCCTAATTCATTTGCAAGGTTCAGGCCCATATCGCTGTGTAATGCCTCCTATAAGATTATGGCAAAACTCCTAGCAAATAGGATCAAGTCGCTGCTAAAACGATTGATCTCCAGCCCTCAAGGTGGTTTTGTGGAAGGTAGGCACATTCTGGACAATGTAATCCAAGTCCAGGAGACAATACATACAAGTAAACAGCGAAAAGAGAAAGGAATGTTGATAAAATTAGACATGGCGAATGCGTTTGATAGAGTCAATGGCTCATTCCTTTGCAAAGTTCTTCTCACCTTTGGCTTCTCACCTCAATTTGTTCAGCTAATTAAAGCCTGCATTGATAGTCCATGGATTCCCCCCCTAGTCAATGGCCATCCAACCAAATTTTTCCAAGCTCAAAGAGGAATCAGGCAGGGATGCCCTATCTCCCCTTTCCTGTACATCTTAATGGTTGATTCCCATAGTCAAAAACTCACTGCTGAAAGATTAGTTGGTAACATTTTGGGTATCAAACCATCCACTAGAGTAGAACCTCTGAATCATGTGCTCTTCGCCGACGATTCCCTCCTCCTTGGGGGAGCCTCCATCAGAATTTCCAAATATTTTGACACAATCCTCAGAAATTATTGCAGAGTATCGGGAGCCTTAGTGAATGAGAGAAAAAGTGAAGTCTTCAGCTGGAATATAAGTCAGCATGAACTCACAAGCATCACCACTCTCCTCGGGTTCAAAGGACAAACAAAATGGGACAGGTTTAAGTATCTCGACCTTCCCATAATCTCTGGCGTTAACAAAAGATCTCTTTGAAGTGATGTCATCTCCAAAATCAAATCAAAAATTTCAGCGTGGGGAGGCTACTGGTTGACTAAGGGAGGCAAAGTAATCTTAATTAAATCCCTGCTGTCCGCGCTTCTAATCTTCCAGGAGGCATTTCTTCTTGCACCAAGAAAAGTGATGGAACAGATCTCCAAACTCCTTAGAGATTTCCTGTGGCATGGAGGGAAGGGAAATGAAAAGAAAATGCATTTGGTGTGCTGGGACATAGTTAAAAAATCCATGGCAGAGGGCGGGCCGCAAATCAGAGACCCCGCACTTGTAAACTTAGCGCTGGGAGGGGAGATTTTGTGGAAAATGATCCACGAGCCCATGCACCCAGTCAGCGACACCCTGCATGCAAAATATAGGCCCAACAAAACTCTCAGCAACCTCCAAAATGAGAGCACGGTCAGTTGTACGCAGGTGTGGAAATTGTGTTGCAAAAGCAACAAATTCTTTAAAAATTCGCTCTACAGAACACCTGGCAATGTAAAGTGCACACATTTGTGGCTTGATCGTATCATGGGAAGGGAACCATTGTCCGAAAACATGGATATAACAGATCTCAGAGACTGGTTGCAGAGAGCAGAATTCAATAGATTATATGACCTCTCGAAATGGGATGAGCATGGAGACTAGGCGGGATGGAACTTTCATGGAGTCCCAGCCTGGTTATCACTACAACTATCCACTTTTGAAGATTTGCTGGAGGACGCCGCCCCTGTCAACAAAACTATGAAAGATAGTTGGGGTTGGGGCCAAATAGGCGTATACACCACGACAGAAGGATATAGAAACTTGCAGGCTTCAAGAAACAGTAGTCAAACTCTGGCATTCTGGAAAAACGATTGGGAACCGCTAGCCGTACCAAAAGTGAACTTCTTCTTCTGGACCTTGGTGCACAATAAAATTCTAACGGGAGATAACCTGGAGAAAAGGAACATAGTGGGGCCTCATAGATGTGTGTTATGTAGCAATAACTCTGAAACAACCCAGCACTTATTCATGGAATGCATCTTTGCTAAAGAGGTGTGGGGACTCATCCTACAGGACCTTCAAATATCACTTCAGCCTCAAAATTTTGTTGTGGAGCTCTTTGCCTCTTGGAGTCTCATCTATCCCCAATGAATCCCCTCAAAATCCTTTTGGCGCAAAATCTGGACAGCGATTCCCAAGTATGTATGTTGGCAGCTTTGGTTGGCACGCAATCAACTGATTTTCAAAGAGCTGCGGCACTCCCTGACGCAAGTAACTGCAAAAGCTAAATCCTTCCTCCTGGAAGCAGCCCAACAGCAGTATTTTAAAGAGGATCCTTCATTATTGTCTGAGGAAAAGAGGTGGCTAGGCCCTGTTGTGCCTTATCTAGGTAAGATTCCACTTTCCCCTCGATCTGTCACACCGGATTGGCGCATAAGAGATGATGACGACACTTTCCAGTCTTGGTGGCGGACTCAAAATTTATCCACAATTTTCTTTAACAGGGCATCTAAAGGAAATCCCGATGTCGCTAGTGCTAGGGGGGTCATCTACTCCCCGGAGGGGTCTACTACTCCCTAGAGGGGTCTACAAAAGACTGTTTCTGCTGGGGTTTAGGTCAGAAAACCAACAATCAAGACGAGATGCTAAGGCTCATTAAAGCTTGCCACATTGCCATAGAAAAAGGAATCAAAGACCTTCAAGTATTCGGAGACTTAGAGATAATAATAAAAAACTTAAACAAGGAGACACGGTTCAGCAACGCCAGCCTAAACAAAACCTTGGACAGATTGAAGAGAATTCTTCAAGACTTCAACTCGTGCAAGTTTTATCACATTCTTAGAAAGTCAAACATTGAAGTAGATCAGATGGCGAACAAAGGCAGCACACTCATGAAAGGACTGCTAATTGTAAACAATGAAAGATTTGTTCAAACTCCATAAGAAGGCTAAAAAACAAAAGCAACAATAGTTAGAAAACTGTATTATATTAGGGGTCGCTTCGGCTAAGACCCATTTTCAATTCAGATAAATAAAATCCCATACTCGTTGTAGTTAAAAAAAAAAAGGACAATTAATCTCAACTTTTAATCCAATCAAAGGCTCCCAACCAAACAAGCACTCGGATTTCAGAATCGAAGATTATACCCTTGTTAAGAACAGGTCAAGAGGTAAAAATTGAGAAAAAATTAACAAGAAGAGCTTTCGATTTCCGAAAACTAATCATTTGCAAGATTTGAAGTCAAGAAACATTCAAACACTGGCCAGAGAATTTATTCCTATACACACAAACAAATCTAGGCATATGAGGACACAAAAGACTTGATCCAAAATTTTTACAAGTGAGTTCGTAGGCTACCAGTGGGCTACAGTGCGAGAATTAAGGATTCTTGTAGGCTATACATAGGAAGGTTGTGAGAAGTTCGCACTGAAATGAACACTAGGGTGCGAACTCTAATGATTCTCGCAGGCTACATAAATGTGTAGGCGAGAAGGTCTGTAACCAAGCAAATTTTGGAAAAATGACAGAACTTTTGAGGGAACTTCTGGATCCAGGGAGTCTATAAGGGTCTCCTCAAGACTTAGAGATTGATGGGAATGAAAAAGGGTAGGTCAAGAGAAAATGGCCAAGAAAAAACCACTAAAATGGGTTGTATCCCTAGTGGATTCGCGAATTTTGTTATTGAATAAATCGGTAGGTTCGGACACTAACAGATCTTCCTAGATCCACCTGGATATAGAACAAAATAGGACATGACATGACTCTTTTCCTAAGTTGCAGTTATTGAATCTACTACCCAGAAGGAATGAGTGACATACCTTTATATCGCTTCCTTAGGTCTTTTTTGTTCCCGCTTCGCTCCAGTGCTCTTGTGAAATTAGGTTCAAGACAACACAAACCAACCAAAGTGAAGATAGCAAAGTATATTCAATGTCAACTTATGCATATGATCAAGGAGTTATGCAATAAAATAAGAGTGATTTCATGGGAAAGGGACATGTCGTTGTATTATATTAAATGAAAGTAGAAGATACAACCTGATCGCCTTGATGTCGCAAGATTCCTTTCAGTGACCCTTGGCTCCAACACACACACTTGCTCTATATTTGCATGAAGAATATTAAATACAACTTGATAGACTAGATAGAGTCTTCAAGCTTCTATCCAAGCAGAGTTCTTCACACAATTCTTTCACTAATTCTTGATTCAATCTTTCTTAACCTTTTCTATGAGAAACCTTTCAATATATAGGAGAGGGAGAGATGGTTAAATGGATGAGGATGATCCCACCAAATCTAAGAAGTCAGTAGGATGCCAACCATGCAAATGCCAACTCATTTTCTAGAAGATTCCCTTCTAGAACCTTCGTGACCTCTTCTCCTTTCCAAGCTTAAAAACAGGTTCGCACCCTACCTATAGAGCAGACTGCGAACAGTTCGCACCCTAAGTGTGGGTTGCCTACGAGAATGAAGGATTTCCACACCCTGTAACATAGGTAGCCTGCAAAATCATCTTAAAAATGTGTTTTTGGTAGAAGACAACAGTCACTTTTCTTAGGCAAAAATGTCCTTGTGGGATCATGAATACATCATTGTAGAGACATCACTAGAGTGACCAAAATAATGTGTAACATACATAGAGGAGGAGACTCAGAAATATTTAGACTCTCATAAGGCAACACACACATCTGGATACACCTCGGAAAAAGGTGTGAAGAGCAGCAATGATGAGTGCAAAGACATGGAGCAACAAAGGGTAGTAGCATCAGCACCAAGCGAGGTAGAGGAGAACAAGTTGGGTGGCCTGTCAAGGGAGGATGGCACAATCCTCTCGCCACCTCCCATTTCGTCCATGCAGGAATAGTGGCATGTCTCACCACCTTTTTT
>JASDQU010248706.1:992-16480 GCA_032191745.1 Picea mariana
ACCAGCCAACAGAGGTAGACCTCTCTAATTCATTTCGTTTCTATACTGCCAACTGATATCTTGTATCTGATAATTTATTTATCTACTTGGATAACAAGTTTTTCCAGCGAGTGAAACAGATCCAGGTGGGGCATGCAACCTAATATTCTGACTTGTTTCGGGTCGACGGCTAACGAAACTTACTTGTGTCTACTGAACTGGGTTGATGGAAAGCATGCCCTACTAGTGCAAAATGTTGTCTACGGAGAATGTTTCTTTCTGTCTCTATTTCCATGGAAATAACTCATACATTTTATTGACTGTTTTGTTTTCTTGGCGGGCATTTCATTTATTTCTGTTCATTTGGGCATTTTCAAGGTTTGTTTGTCATGTCTCCGTGGTTGCTCTGAAATTCTAGAAAAACAATAATTCTGAAAAACATAGTGGCTAAATCACTCCCAAATCGCTGCAATATGGCTCTGCTTTCAAAGTCTGCCCTTACCGGATTCAGCAGAGGCATCAGGGAGCAATTAAAATAAACAAATAACAGAACGAGCCAACATCTTAAAGTAATCAACAACAACATATTTCGAAAGTAAAATGCTTCTACTCTCCTGTTATATGCAAACTAGTCTGCTACAACAAGAATCTAACAGTCAGTATACAGCCGCTGTGAAGTAAACGAAACAATAATCAATAAATTCACACTATAAATTAGACACATATGTTTTAAAACTAGAGAAAAACTCTCTTGGGGTAAAAAAAAATGCTACAGGATTGCATTCTTACCATATTACAAATCAATCTTTGTTGTTCTCAGATGAATAATGTAACAACCCTGATATTCAGGACAGGATTATGAAGGAGAGGGAGATGTAGAGTTACATTGAGGAACAAGAGCGTGAAATCGCTGAACGAGAGGCCGCCTGGAAAGCTGAACTTTCTCGTAGGGAGGTAAATATCTCATTTGATTGTAAATCGCTTTCATTCTTAAGTATCTTACCCTCACAATGAGTCCATACACTTTATTTTATTTTTATTTTTTTTCATGAAATAAAACAGTAAAAATCAATTTCTAAATAAAATTATTTAACGAATAAATACGTACGGTACAGTCTTATTACAGAGATCTATATAAGTTCCTTTGCGATAAGATTCCTTGCAACTTGCTCCATCTTTTCTAGTCCAACGGTGGTTAGGGTTTCATGCTAAATCCCCAGGAGAATTATTTGAAGAGTAGAAACCTTGGGCAATCTTTAGAATGGGTGGGAAATATCAAATATTTTTTTTTATATTTGTTTTAAAATTTCTTTGTTTTGTTTGTAGGTTAAGCGGAGGGAAATGAGAACTTAGATTTTTGGCCCTTAGGCCCAGATTTCAAACTAAGATGCTCTGATACCAAATGTAGGGGCTGATTAAATTAAACAACTATTTATTTTACAACATAGCAGTAAAATTCAAGAATTTCTATAATTTAGCACATTCGCATACAAATTTATCAATAATAATAAAATTTTATAAGAGATTAAAAACAATTGCATAATTTTAAATACCTGAACCTAATGCTAATAACCCTCCATTTGTCCTTTACCTTCTTGACCGCTGCTGCACTGTAAAACACTGCCCAAAACCTAGTTCCTCCCTGCCAATTAGGTAACTTCCTAGCTCCAGGATATCATATGGATATCCTGGCCCCCNACCTCCAGCAACCCCGGTGCCTGACTGATACAATCCCACTCCCAAAACTCTACTCCTCTCTGAAAATCCAGAGCCCCCCCAAATCAATCCCCCATCTCTCATAGAATGACCTTCCGTAAACCTCCTTCCCCTCCATATTCCTCCTTCACCGACTTCCCCCTCATTTACTCCCTACCTAACCCATTTATTACCTTCTTATCCTTTGTCGTTAATGACCCTTATCCCCTTTATTTAATATCTTATCCCTTGTAGTTAATATGTTATCCCTTTTCGGGTACGTAACTTAATTTAATAATATAATTTATTATCTTCCTTTTATTTCTTTACCTTATTAATTAATGAGTTAATTAATACTTAAATTAATCATTAACAATCATGAATACCTAATTAATAATAATTAATTAGTTAATGTTATTTTAAGAAATAATTATTGTTTAGATAATGTTTTAGGATAGTTATATTATTAAATTAATTATAATTAATAATCATATACATCTATTTAAGCAGGGTCGTTACAGAAAGCTAGCACGTGCTAGCTTTCCTCCATGGTGGAATGATGTTGTTCAATATGTGTTTGTGCTTGTGCAAGACGAAAAGATAGCATGCGCTAGCTTTCCACGATGGTGGAATGATGTTGTTCAAGATGCACTTGTGCTTGTGCAAGAGAGAAATCTAGCATACATTAGATTTCCCCCACAATAGAGTGATGCTTTTTGAGACGTGCTTGTTCTTCTGAAAGAGGGAAAGGTAGCATGCGCTACCTTTCTCCCATAGTGGAATGAGGTTGTTCGAGATGCGATTGTGCTTGTGCAAGAAAGAAAGCTAGCATGTGCTAGCTTTCCTCCACTGTGAAATGATGTTGTTTGAGATGCATTTGTGTTTGTTGAAAGGAAAGCTAGCATGCACTAGCTTTCCTCCACAGTGGATACATGTTGTTCGAGGTGTGCTCGTCCTTATGCAAGAAGGAAAGATAACATGCATTAGCCTTCCTCCATGGTGGAATGATGTTGTTTGGGATGCACTTATGCTTGTCCAAAAGGGAAAGTTAGCACATGTTAGCTTTCCCCCACAATGGAATGATGTTCTTCGATATGCACTTTTTCTTGTGCAAGAGAGAAAACTAGCATGCACTATCATTCATCCATGGTGGAATGATGTTGTTCGAGATGAACTTGTGCTTGTGAAGGAGGGAAAGCTAGCACGTGCTAGCTTCCCCCCCATGGTGGAATGATGTTGTTCAATATGCAATTGTGCTTGTGCAAGAGAGAAATCTAGCACCCCCACAGTGGAATGATGTTGTTCTAGATGTGCTTGTGCAAGAGAGAAAGTTAGCACGTGCTAGTTTTACCCCACAATAGAATGATGTTGTTCAAGATGTGCTTGCATAATATGGAAAGCTAACATGCGCTAGATTTCCCCCATAGTGGAATGATATTATCGAGATGCGATTATGCTTGCATAAGATGGAAACATAGTACATGCTAGCTTTCCACACGATGGAATGATGTTGTTGGAGATGTGTTTGTGCTTGTGCAAAGGGAAAGCTAGCACGTGCTAGCTTTCCTCCACATTGTAATGATGTTGTTTGAGATGTGCTTGCACTTTTTTAAGAGGGAAAGCTAGCATGCACTAGCTTTCACCAATGTTTGAGTGATGTTGTTTGAGATGTGCTTGTGCTTATGCAAGAGGGAAAGCTAGCACGTGCTAGCTTTCCCTGATGTTGGAGTGATGTTGTTTGAGATGTTCTTGTGCTTTTGCAAGAGGGAAAGCTAGCGCTAGCTTTCCCCCATGGTGGAATGATGTTGTTCGAGATGAACTTGTGCTTGTGAAGAAGGGAAAGCTAGTTCATGCTAGCTAGATGCTAGCTTTCCCCCATGGTTGAATAATATTGTTCCAGAAACGCTTGTGCTTGTGCAAGACGAAAAGCTAGCATGCACTAGCTTTCCCTGATGGTGTAATGATGTTGTTCGAGATGAACTTGTGCTTTTGAAGGAGGGAAATCTAGCATGCACTAGCTTTCCCCCATGATGGAATGATGTTATTCGATATGCACTTGTGCTTGTAAAAGAGGGAAAGCTATCATGCGCTAGCTTTCACCCATGGTGGAATGATGTTGTTGGATATGTGTTTGTGCAAGAGAGAAATCTAGCATGCACTAGCTTTCCCCCAAAATGGAATGATGTTATTCGAGATGTGTTAGTGCAAGATGGATAGCTAACACACACTAGCTTTCCTCCATAGTGGAATGATGTTGTTTGAGATGCAATTGTGCTTGTGCAAGAAGGAAAGCTAGCACGTGCTAGCTTTCCACATGGTGCAATGGTGTTGTTTGAGATGTGTTTGTGCTTGTGTAAAAGAGAAAGCTAGCACATGCTAGATTTCCCCAATAGTGGAATGATTTTTTTCAATATGTTCTTGCACTTTTGCAAGAGGGTAAACTATCACACGCTAGCTTTTCCCAATGGTGGAATGATGTTGTTTGAAATGTGCTTGTGCTTCTGCAAGAGGATAAGATAGCATGCACTAACTTTCCCCCACAGTGGAAGGATGTTGTTTGAGATGAACTTGTTCTTGTGAAGGAGAGAAAGCTACCATGTGCTAGCTTTTCCCCATGGTGGAATGATGTTATTCGATATGCACTTGTGCTTGTGCAAGAGGGAAAACTAGCATGCACTAGATTTCCCCCATTGTGGAGTGATGTTCGAGAAACGCTTGTGCTTGTGCAAGAAGGAAATATAGCACATGCTAGCTTTCCCCAATGGTGGGATGCTATTGTTTGAGATGAAATTTTTCTTGTGAAGGAGGGAAATTTAGCATGTGCTATTCTTCCCCTATAATGGACTGATGTTATTCGATATGCACTTGTGCTTCTGCAAGAGGAAAAGATAGCACACACTAGCTTTCCCCCATGGAAAAATAATATTGTTTGAGATGTGCTTATTCTTTTGCAAGAGAGAAAGCTAGCACGCACTAGCTTTCCCCCACAATGGAATGATGTTGTTCGAGATGTGCTTGTGCAAGACGAAAATCTAGCATGTGCTAGCTTTCCCCCATAGTGGAATGATGTTCAATATGTTCTTGTGCTTGTGAAAGATGGAAAGCTAACACACACTCACTTTTCACATCGTAGAATGATGTTGTTCGAGATGTGTTTGTGCTTGTGTAAAAGGAAAAGTTAGCATGTGCTAACTTCCTCCCACAGTGGAATGATGTTCTTCGAGATGCAGTTGCACTTTTGCAAGAGGGAAAGCTAGCATGCACTAACTTTCATCGGCGGTGGAATGATGTTGTTTGAGATGCACATGTGCTTCTGCAAGAGGGAAATCTAGCATGCGCTAGCTTTCCCCCATGGTGGAATGATGTTGTTCAAGATGAACTTGTGCTTGTGAAGGATGGAATCTAGCGCCCCCTCAGTGGAATAATGTTATTCGATATGCACTCATGCTTGTGAAAGAGGGAAAGCTAGCATGCCCTAGATTTCCACCATGGTGGAATGATGTTGTTAGAGAAATGCTTGCTCTTGCGCAAGATAGAAAGTTAGCATGTGCTAGCTTTTCCCAACAGTGAAATGATGTTGTTCGATACGAACTTGTACTTGTGAAGGAGGCAAGTCTAGCACACGTTAGCTTTCCCCAACAATGGATTGATGTTATTTGATATGCCCTTGTGCTTATGCAAGAGGGAAAGCTAGCATGTGCTAGCTTTTCCCCATGATAGAATGATGTTGTTTGAGATATGCTTGCAATTGTGCAAGAGAGAAATCTATCACACACTAGCTTTCCCCGATAATAAAATGATGTTGTTCGAGATGCAAGACGAAAATCTAACACACACTAGATTTCCCCCATAGTGAAATGATGTTGTTCAAGATGCACTTGTGATTGTGTAAGATGGAAAGTTACTAGCTTTCCCCCACAATGGAATGATGTTTGATATGCGTTTGTGTTTGTGCAAGATGGAAAGATAGCACACTCTATCTTTCCAGATGGTGGAATGATGTTGTTCGAGATGTGTTTGTGTAATGTCCCCCACCTCTTGCTGAGGAGGTTTGGGATGACTTAGTGGTCTAGGTATCCCCACTATGCCATAGTCTCACACTGAGGGGAAAAGTCAACCAAACTAATCTTATATTCTTAAGTTGACTTAATGAAAAGGTAAAAAGAGTTAAAAAGATAACTCAATGAAGAAATAGAAGCGCTAGAGGTTGAGTTAGGAGTTAACCCTAGGGGTTAACTTAAATCAACAAGGAAACAAAAAACAAAGTATAAAGAGAAGGCTAGGGTGCACCTCTCATTCATTCAGGATTTTGGTATTTTCTTGTTGATGCTCTTGAGCATACAGTTTTGAGGGTTTTGATATTACAAACCCTAGTGAACAACTCAGTGGTGAAATATTCCATTCACCTTGGTCCAAGCTTGGTCTCAGGGATGAAATACTCCACCCACACCATTCTACATCCATCATCTAATTAGGAGGACTGGCAGGGTCGTACCAGTTGGACCAGCAGGGCCATACCAGCTAGGGTTTTCTTGCAGGGGCACACCATTTGTTGAGGAAGAGTTTGATCCAGCATATTGAGGAAGCTTTGGAGGTTTTCAGCATTAGGGTTTTTCTTGCAAGCCCTTGCTCATCAGTTTGAGGGATTCTTGGAGGATTTATCACATCCCTATCATCCATTTGCAGGTTGGGACGATTTCAGGAGGAAGAGGATGATTTGGTGATTCAGTATTTCTCAGATCTAGAAGGCCATAGGCTAGATCTGACCTTGAAACTTCTCTCAGGTGCTTGAGGTTTCCCAATCTATCATCCTAGAGAGTTTTAGGGGATTCAGAGTCCATATTCATCTAGGTCGTACTATTGGCCATATTTAGGGTTTTAGGAGGGTCGTACCAGTCTAGGGTTTCTGCAGTTTGAGGAGGAAGCTTTAGTATTTGAGCTCCATACTTCAAGAGGAGGCTTCCATTTTCTTTATCTATCACTGGGAGGAGTTTGACAGTGTTTGGGGGTCTTCATCTTTAGGAGGGCCAAACCCCTGGTATCCATTGTCTTCAGTAGGCCATACCAGTAGTTAACAGGGTCGTACTAGTTTCTTGAGGGTTGGCTTAAGCCCTAGTTTTGCAGTTGAGTGTTCATCTTCTATTACAGCCTTTGGGAGGCTTGATTTGTATCTCTAGAAGTATTTTTGTATGCATCTATATTATTGTCTTGATGCCATCTGAAGCTATTCTAGATCTTCTTCACTATTTGTATCAGGTGCTTTCTTTCTTATAATAAAGTTCAACTATTGCTTGTGGTTCCTATCCTGTGTATTGTTGATGATCTTCATATGATTGCAATGATGCTTGTATAATATGTGGATGAATAACTGAATAAACCCTAAGGCCGAAATGTGTATGGCCAATCTGCATACACAACAATTAATAATCAAATCAGTTGTTAGTTAGTAATTCCAAGCAAAAAATTGGCTTGGGATCATTATAGTGGTATCAGAGCTCTGATCCTACAAACCTTATAGAATGCAAACTGGTCCATCACTTAGAGGAAAGTCAGGAGACAAACCGGAGGGAACAAGCTGAAATTACTGAGACCTTGAAGAAGGTAGATGGGAATCTAAGGAAGATTGATGAGAACCATACGATGATAACTCAGCTATTGATGAAAATGACTCATCAGGGGAAAGACCCTAAGATGTATGGAATCAAAGAGGCTAGCGGATCCCATGGTGAAATCAGGTATAATCTAGAAAAAGATCCCAAGTTCTAGGGAGGCCATGGAGGGGGTAGGTCACATGGAAAGATGGGTAGCAGAGCTAACTATAGACCATACTTTCCCACATTTATAGATGAACAGGTGCAGCAGGAGCAGGTGGATGACTTTGTTGAGCATATGGCATAGTGTACTAGGGAGTACCATGGCTTGGATATGATAATTCAGAGACAGATGTCCCTGGATCAATACTACCAACTCAAGTTTAGAAACAAGCCCAGGCTGAACCAGTGGAGCAGTTATGAGTTTGAACAAAGAGCAGGGAATCTAGAAATCCCATACTTTGATGGTACATCCAAGATGATAGCGCAGGCATGGGTACAAAAGTTGGACACTTATCTACAGCTTAATCCCATTAGGGAGATGGAAGCCATCAAATTTTCCACTATGTATCTGGATGGAAAGGCTCATGATTGGTGGTATCATGGACTCACCACCCTAGGACACAATCATATAGTGACCTACATAGAGTTCACTTAGAGAATCATTGACAGATTTGATCAGGGGGACCCTAAGCTGCACTTTCGGGAACTCACACAACTCAGGAAAAAAGGAGCAGTAGAGGTATAAATTGAATAATTCCAGAGGCCAGTAGTCATGGTGCAGGATATATCCCCAGCCAGACTCATGATGCTTTTCATTGAAGGGCTGATGGAACCCTTGAAGGGTTGGGTAAAGGATTTTAAGCCTACCAACCTATAGGACGCTATTTGGAGGATGAGGGATCTAGGACCAGCTGCCAAACCAAAATTTGTGCCTAGACCACCTCTCAACACTGGAGGAAGAGATCAGAGACCTCCAATGAACCAGGAAGGACGTGACCCAAGGGGGTTTGACAAGGGTCATGGTAGAATGGATGATAACACCAGGAGGGAACTGCGAAGGAAGAAACTTTGCTTCACGTGCAAAGAATCATGGAACCCATCACATAAGTGCATGGGCCATGGCCAAGTGCACTACATACAGGTGACCTTAGACAATGAGGAGGAGGATGATTACGACCAACTTCAGAACATGGAGGTCGAAACCATAGAGACAGCAGAGGAGGAGGTCACATGACAGGATAGTACGACTAAGGGGAAAGCCACCTTGGCATCTATCAGTGGGGTGCCCAAATTTAACACCTTCAGGATGAGAGGAGTCTTCCAGGGGCACAAAGTATCAGTATTGATTGATGAGGGAGCCTCTCACAACTTCATTGACTTGGCATTGTTGAGGAGGAGGCATATACCCATGGTGGAATTTGAAGGGTTCAAGGTGGAGTTAGCAGGTGGAAGCACTATGCCTTGTGATAGGTACATTCTTGGTATGAAGCTTACATTGGGTAAGCATGAGTTGGTACAAGACCTCTATGTGATGGACCTTCTAGACACTAACATAATTTTTGGAGTTCAGTGGCTCAGCACATTGGGGCCTATCACCACCAACTACAAGACCATGGAGATGGCTTTTACAGAGGAGGGTGGATGAAAGGTAGTGCTCCGAGGCATGAGAGGTAATTCTACTAAGGTAGTTACGACTAAGAGGATAGAAGCCATCTTCAAGAGAGAGGAGATTGTGTATGCAGCTGAATGTAGGATTGCACATGTGGATGAGAAGGGTAAGGTTCACTACACTCCATATATCCAAGATATCATTGAAAAACACAACAAATTGTTTGGACCGATTCCTCCAGGGCTGCCACTAGACAGGGGGTTTGAGCGTATCATTGAGCTAGAGACATGAGCTAAACCAGTCATCACCACACCATACTGGCATCCAAAGAAGTGTAAATATGAGATAGATAAGGCCATCAAGGAACTTTTGGAAATGGGGCACATCAGGCCGAGCTCTAGCCCTTTTGCTTCTTCAGTAGTGTTGGTCAAGAAGAAAGATGGGACTATGCATATGTGCATTGACTTCTAGGCTTTGTATAAAAAGACAATAAAAAATAGGTACCTTATACCAAGGATTGATGAGTTGCTAGACGAACTGCATGGAACTGTCTATTTCATAAAGATTGACCTACGTTCTAGCTACCATCAAATCAAGATGAGGGAGGAGGACATCTCAAAAACTGCTTTCGGATGTCATTATGGCCATTATGAGTTCTTGGTGATGCCCTTTGGGTTAACCAATGCCCCAACCACGTTCCAATATTGCATGAACCATGTGTTCAACAAACAATTGAGGAAGCACTTGTTAGTATTTTTTGATGACTTGCTCATTTACAACAAGATGTGGGAGGAACACCTTCAGCACGTGGACCAAATTCTGTCTATCATGGAGGAATAGTCATTGTACACTAAGGAGTCCAAATGTGAGCTTGGAATGACAAAATTTATTTACTTGGGACACATCATCGGAGCAAAGGGGGTATAAGTATATCAGGAGAAAATAAAGGCCATTATGGAGTGGCCTACTCCTAAGACACTCACAGAGTTAAGGATATTTTTAGGCATGTGCACTTACTATAGGAAATTTGTCAAAGATTTTTCTCAGCTATGTGCACCCTTGACCGATTTGACTAAGAAGGGATCCTTCAAATGGAGTGAAGAAGCTCAATTTACGATCGATAAGATGAAAAAGGTGATGAGCACGTGCCCAGTGCTAGCTCTACCAGATTTCAACCTGCCTTTCACCTTGGAGTGTGATGCCTCAGGAGAAGGTATAGGGGCCATACTGATGTAGAATAGGCACCCTCTTGCTTATGAGAGCCAAAAACTCAGGGTTCTTGAGCTACTCTACATCATTTATGACAAATAAATGCTAGCTATCATGTACACACTAGCCAAATTCAGACAATACCTAGTAGGTGCACGGTTTGTGGTCAAATCAGATCATAACAGTCTCAAGTACCTCTTGGAGCAGAAGGACTTAAATGAAAGGCAACAAAAATGGGTAAGCAAAATGCAGGCTTATGACTTTGAAATTGAATTTTTGAAAGGTAGGAACAACGTGGGGGCTAATGCATTGTCCAGGAGGCCATCCAATTATGTCATGACAAATGTATCTATGGATTGGAAAGACCACTTGGTGATGGAGTATGCAAAAGATCAGTTCACTTTTCAACTAATGGATGGGCAAGTGTAGGATGATAAGTTCAGAATTATTGATGGTCTCATCTATTACAAGGGTCGAATCATTCTGTTTCCTAGATCAGCCTTCAAGGCCAAGGTGTTGCAGGCATGTCATGACTCACCCATGGCAGGGCACCAAGGGATTGGTAAGACATACAAGAAGGTGAGAGAGGTTCTCATGGAAGGGCCTCAAGGAGGATGTAATGAGGCATGTCAAGGAGTGTATTACGTGCCAGGAGAACAGGGATGAGAACACTCATCCAATAGGGCTACTGCAACCCTTACCCATTCCATAGCATAAGTGGGAAAGCATATCCATGGATTTCATCACCAGGTTGCCAAGGATGCATGTGAAAGACTGGATTTTCGTAGTGGTGGATAGGTTGATGAAGTTTGCACACTTCTTCTCCATAGCCATAGACTTCAGTGCAACACAGGTGGCCGAATTGTTTTTCAGAGAGATCTTCAGATTGCACGGCCTACCCAAGACCATTGTCAGTGACAGGGATAGCAGATTCATGAGTACATTTTGGCAGGAGTTTTTCAGATTAGTTGGTACGACCTTGACCCCTAGTACCAGCTATCACCCTCAAATGGATGGACAAACTGAGATAGTTAACAAGTGGGTGGAAGGCTATCTCAGGAATTATGTGGTAGGGCAGTAGATAACGTGGATCATATGGTTTCACTTAGGAGAGCACTGCTACAACAACACTCATCACATATCCATAGGCATGACGCCATTCAGGGCCTTATACAACTATGATTCACTCTCCTTTGTGGATATTTCTTTTGGTGACAACAGGGCACCAATGGTACAATATTGGGTACAATAGAGCCAAGACATCCTCAAAGAGTTGAAGGATCACCTACAGAGAGAACAGAACCAACAGAAGGTCCAAGCAGACAAGCACAGAGTTGAGCACACTTTTGAGGTTGGTGACTTAGTCTATCTAAGGCTCCAACCATATGGATAGACTTCTATAAAAATAATCGGAGAAAAGAAGCTACAACTATGTTTCTTTGGACCCTACAGGATCAACAGGAAGATAGGGGCCATAGCCTATGAGATGGAGCTTCCACAGGGTAGTAGGATACATAATGTCTTCCATGTGTCCTGCCTTAAGAGGGCCATTGGCCAACACACCACACCCATTGAGGTATTGCCTCCCATGCATGAAGAGGGGAAAATTGTTTTGATTCCGGAAGAGATACTGGAGTTTCATGAGAAGAGGCTCAAGAAGAGAAGCATCAAAGAGTACTTGATCATATGGAAGGATCTACCCAGTGAGGATGCCACATGGGAGAATGAATAGGTGGTACATGAGACAGGTTTGGAATTGCTTGAGGACAAGCAATTTCTAGTAGGGGAGACTGTAATGTCCCCCACCTCTTGCTGAGGAGGTTTGGGATGACTTAGTGGTCTAGGTATCCCCACTAGGCCATAGTCTCACACTAAGGGGAAAAGTCAACCAAACTAATGTTATATTCTTAAGTTGACTTAATGAAAAGGTAAAAAGAGTTAAAAAGATAACTCAATGAAGAAATAGAAGCATTGGAGGTTGAGTTAGGAGTTAACTCTAGGGGTTAACTTAAATCAACAAGGAAACAAAAAAAAAAGTATAAAGAGAAGGCTAGGGCGCATCTCTCATTCATTCAGGATTTTGGTATTTGTTTGTTGATGCTCTTGAGCATACAGTTTTGAGGTTTTTGATATTACAAACCCTAGTGAACAACTCAGTTGTGAAATATTCCACTCACCTTGTTCCAAGATTGGTCTCAGGGATGAACTACTCCACCCACACAATTCTACATCCATCATCTAATCAGGAGGACTAGCAGAGCTGTACTAGTTGGACTAGTAGGTCCGTACTAGCTAGGGTTTTCTTGCAGGGGTGCACCATTTGTTAAGGAAGAGTTCGCTCCAACATATTGAGGAAGATTTTGAGGTTTTCAGCATTAGGGTTTTTCTTGCAAGACCTTGATCATCAGTTTGAGGGCTTCTTGGAGGATTTATCATGTCCCTATCATCCATTTGCAGGTTGGGATGATTTTAGGAGGAAGAGAATGATTTGCTGATTCAGTATTTCTCAGATCTAGAAGGCCATAGGCTAGATCTAACCTTGAAACTTCTCTCAGGTGCTCGTGGCTACCCGATCTATCATCCCGGAGAGTTTCAGGGGATTCAAAGCCCATATTCAGCTAGGCCATACTATTGGCCATATTTAGGGTTTCAGGAGGGTCGTACCAGTCTAGGGTTTCTGTAGTTTGAGGAGGAAGCTTTAGTGTTTGAGCTCCACACTTCAAGAGGAGGCTTCCATTGCCTTGATCTATCACTGGGAGGAGTTTGGAAACATTTGGGGGTCTTCATCTTCAGGAGGGCTGAACCCCTGGTATCCATTGTCTTCTGTAGGTTGTACCAGCAGTCAACAGGGTCATACCAGTTGCTTGATGGTTGGCTTAAGCCCTAGTTTTGCAGTTGAGCGTTCATTTTCTATTACAGCCTTTGGGAGGCTTGATTTGTATCTATGGGAGTATTTTTGTATGCATCTATATTATTGTCTTGAAGCCATCTGAAGCTATTCAAGATCTGCTTCACTATTTGTATCAGGTGCTTTCTTTCTTATAATAAAGTTTAGCTATTGCTTGTGGTTCCTATCTTGTGTATTGTTGATGATCTTCATATGATTGCAATGATGCTTGTATAATCTATGGATGAATAACTGAATAAACCCTAAGGACAAAATGTTCATGGCCAACCTGCATACACAACAATTAATAATCAAATCAATGGTTAGTTAGTGATTCCAAGAAACAAATTGGCTTGGGATCATTACTGTTTGTGTTTGTACAAAGGGAAAACTAGCACGTGCTACCTTTCCCCCATAGTGGAATGATGTTTGAGATGTGCTTGCACTTTTGTAAGAGGGAAAGTTAGCACGCACTAGCTTTCCCTAATAGTGGAATGATGTTGTTTGAGATGTGCTTGTGATTCTACAAGAGGGAAAACTAGCATGCACTAGCTTTCCCCCATAGTGGAATGATGTTCGAGATTCACTTGTGCTTGTGCAATATGGAAAGCTAGCACATGCTAGCTTTCCCGACTAGTGGAATGATGTTGTTAGAGATGCACTTGTGTGTGTGCAGAAGAAAAATCTAGCATGCACTAGTTTTCCCATGGGTAGAATGATATTTTTCAATATGTGCTCATACTTATGCAAGAGGGAAAGCTACCACATGCCAGCTTTCCCCTATGGTGGAATGATGTTGTTTAAGATGTATTTGTGCATGTGCAAGATAGAAAGCTATGACACAGTGCAATAATGTTGTTTGATATGCACTTGTGCTTGTCCATGAGGGAAAGCTAAGACACTAGAATGATGTTGTTTGAGATGTGCTTGTGCTTGTGCAAGAGGGAAAGCTAGCACACACTAGCTTTCCCTCATGGTGGAATGATGTTTGAGATGCACTTGTACTTGTGAAAGAGGTAAAGATAGCATGCGCTATCTTTATGCCACGATGGAATGGTACTTTTCCATATGCGCTTGTGCTTGTGCAAGAGATAGCACGTGCTAGCTTCCCCCCATGGTGGAATGATGTTGTTCGAGTTGCACTTGTGCTTGTGCAATATGGAAAATTAGCATGCATCGACTTTCCCCCACAGTGGAGTGATGTTGTTTGAGAAACATTTGTTCTTGTGTAAGATGGAAAGCTAGCATGCACTAGCTTTCCACCATGGTGGAATGATGTTGTTTGAGATGAAATTGTGCTTGTGAAGGAGGGAAATTTATCACACACTAGCTTTCCCCCATGGTGGAATGTTGTTGTTCGAGATGAAATTGTGCTTGTGAAGGAGGGAAAGCTAGCACACACTAGCTTTACTTCATGGTGGAATGATGTTATTCAATATGAAATTGTGCTTTTCTAAGAGGGAAAGCTAGCATGCACTAGCTTTCCCCCATGATGGGATGTTGTTCAAGATGTTCTTGTGCAAGACAAAAATATAACACGCACTATATTTCCACCACAGTGGAATGATGTCATTCAAGATGATTTTGTGCTTGTGCAAGACGGGAAGCTAAAACACGCTAGATTTCCCCCATGATGGAATGATGTTGTTTGAGATGCATTTGTGTTTGTGAAAAAGGGAAAGATAGCACATACTATCTTTCCCCCACATTGGAATGATGTTGTTCGATATGCGCTTGTGCTTTTACAAGGGGGAAAGCTAGAATGTGCTAGATTTCCCCCACGGTGGAATGATGTTTGTGATGTGTTTGTGCTTCCACAAGAGGGAATTCTAGCATGTGCTACCTTTCCCCCATGGTGGAATGATTTTGTTCAAGATGTGCTTGTGCTTGTGCAAGAAGGAAAGCTAGCACAAACTGGCTTTCCCCCCTGGTGGAATGATATTTGATATGCCTTTGTGCCTTTGTAAGAGAAAAAACTAGCACACACTAGCTTTTCCATGGGTGGAATGATATTTTTTGAGATGTTCTTGTACTTGTGCAAGAGGGAAAGCTAGTTCATAGATTTCCCATGGGTGGAATGATATTTTTTGAGATGTTCTTGTACTTGTGCAAGAGGGAAAGCTATCATGCACTAGCTTTCCCCCACCTTGGAATGATGTTGTTAGAGATTTACTTGTGCTTGTGCAAGACAGAAAGCTAGAAAACAGTGGAATGATTTTGTTCGAGAAGCACTTGTGCTTGTGCAAGAAGGAAAGTTAACATGTGCTAGATTTCCCCTAGACTGGAATGATGTTCGAGATGTTGGCAAATTCAGTGGATAGAATGCAGTGATGGTTGTTGTCATTAATGGCAACAGTAGAGACAGTACGATAAGAAGGATAAAACCCCGTGGGATTTGGAAATAAAAGCTCAGGAGGAACAACCTTGAAGAAAATGCGCGCAGCAAGAACTTACAGAGGAAAAAGGAAGAAGAGTCAGTGATCGTTGGATCCCATCCAAATTTCCCGAAAGAACC